>CM065736.1:2582888-2590388 GCA_033310375.1 Conus canariensis | reverse complement strand
GTACTCCCAGTTGATATAGAACAGGGCTAGGGAGTACTTTAGAATGGGAACGAAGAAAAGCTGTCTGTGTGTCTGTCTGTATGTCTGTCCGTCCATGGTCAAAATGTGTTCCACCCGCTCCAGACAAAACCACTGGGCCGATCTTTCTGAAAATCTGTAGGTATGTTTATTATGGGTCATGAATGATGCCCGATGTTTTAGTTTACCGTTATATCCGTTATTAACGGTTACAACGGCCCATAATGGTTTTTCTTCTTTATAGAATATATGTCAAAAAGTACTTGGCCGATCTTTCTGAAAATTTGTAGGTATGTTCACTATGGGTCACGGATGATGCCTGATGTTTTATTTTACCGTTACATCCGTTACTAATGGCTATAACGGCCCATAACGGTTTTTCTTCTTTATGGCCCATTCTCAGAAAGTGTTTGGCCGATCTTTCTGAAAATTTGTAGGTATGTTCATTGTAGGTCACGGATGATGCCCGATGTTTTATTTTACCGTTATATCTGTTACTAACGGTTACAACGGCCCATAACGGCTTTTCTTCTTTATGGAATATTATCAGAAAGTATTTGGCCGATCTTTCTGAAAATTTGTAGGTATGTTCATTGTGGGTCACGGATGATGCCCGATATTTTCTGGTACCGTTATATCCGTTACTAATGGCTATAACGGCCCATAACGGTTTTCCTTCTTAATGGAATATCTCAGAAAGTACTTGGCCGATCTTTCCAAAAAATTTTAGGTATGTTCGTGATGGGTCACAGATGGTGGCCGATATTTACCAGAATAGCCGTTACTAAAGGCTATAACGGCCCAAAACGGTTTTTCCTCTTTATGGAATATCTCACGCGTATTCAAGATAAAGTGAGAGTACGTTTATATGCTTTGCATATTGTTTCCCTTTTCTTTTCTTTTTTTTCTCCTCCCCGCTGTACATCTATTTTTTTGAAAGTGGCTAGCCCATCTGGGCCCCACTGTCACGTTTTCATTGGCCTTGCGAAAAACAGCAGCTGTCGGTGAGCGAGTTTGTGGCACGTTTCCTGCTGCTGAAGAAGATAATTGCGTCGACATTTCAAATCCACCATTTAGCGGCTCTTGACATCGTCAGATTGTTTCCCGTGTCACATCTTTTCTCTAGTAAGGAAGGAACAGCATGTCTGCTTCGCTGCGCTAGATGTGAACTATTTGTCTAACAGAGAGCAAGGATACTGGATTTCTGCGTAGGGTCTGGTGCTTTATCGTGTAGTTATTACTGAGAGATTTTAAGGACTGGTGCTTTATCGTGTAGTTATTACTGAGAGATTTTAAGGACTGGTGCTTTATCGTGTAGTTATTACTGAGAGATTTTAAGGACTGGTGCTTTATCGTGTAGTTATTACTGGGAGATTTTAAGGACTGGTGCTTTATCGTGTAGTTATTACTGGGAGGATTTAAGGACTGGTGCTTTATTGTGTAGTTATTACTGGGAGGATTTAAGGACTGGTGCTTTATCGTGTAGTTATTACTGGGAGATTTTAAGGACTGGTGCTTTATCGTGTAGTTATCACTGGGAGGATTTAAGGACTGGTGCTTTATCGTGTAGTTATTACTGGGAGGATTTAAGGACTGGTGCTTTATCGTGTAGTTATTACTGGGAGGATTTAAGGACTGGTGCTTTATCGTGTAGTTATTACTGGGAGGATTTAAGGACTGGTGCTTTATCGTGTAGTTATTACTGGGAGATTTTAAGGACTGGTGCTTTATCGTGTAGTTATCACTGGGAGGATTTAAGGACTGGTGCTTTATCGTGTAGTTATTATTGGGAGATTTTAAGGACTGGTGAGGATTTGAAACACTGACAAGTGACTGAAAGATGGCGGTAAGTCAACACTGGGCTGTGTGTGTGTGTGTGTGTGTGTGTGTGTGTGTGTGTGTGTGTGTGTGTGGTGTGCGTGTGCGTGCGTGTGTATGTGTGTGTGTGTGTGTGTGTGTGTGTGTGTGTGTGTGTGTGTGTGTGTGTGTGTGTTGATGAGTTTTGTTTTAGAATTTTGTGTTAAGTGTGTCTTAATAATGGGCATGTGTGTGTGTGGTGAGTGAGTGAGTGAGTGAGTGAGTGTGAGTGAGTGTGTGTGTGTGTGTGTGTGTGTGTGTGTGTGTGTGTGTATTAATATTACTGCATGTTGTTTTCCATGCTATTGTAGGCCTACATGAATCCTCTGTCACAGGGGCTTCATAGCTAATTACAGTCAACCATCCAAGTGTCAAAAAATCTCTCTCTCTCTCTCTCTCTCTCTCTCTCTCTCTCTCTCTCTCCTTCTCTCCGTCCCTGTGTGTGTGTGTGTGTGTGTGTGTGTGTGTGTGTGTGTGCGTGCGTGCGTACGTGTATGTGTGTGTGCGTGCGTGCGTGCGTGCGTGTATGTGTGTGTGCGTGCGTGCATGTATGTGCATGTGCGTGTGTGTGTGTGTGTGTGTTATGAAATCGCGCGAAATCCCAGGAAAAAGAGTGGAGCAAAGTTTTGCCTTCCCACTTTGTTATGTATGTATTCAAATTTTTTTATGTGTGTATTTGTGTATTTATGTATGTATGTATTTATGTATATAATTATTTATTGCGCTTGAAAACCTGATGATTTTGTTGTTGTTGTTGTGATGTCATGCATGCCACAGTTCGCATTGCCCAGACCATTGATGTCTAATCATTAGGCGCATGTAACTCACACATGCTTTGCGGGTTTGACTGACTCATCATGTAAACTATACACACCAATGTCCGCGCGCGCGCATGCACACACACACACACGCACGCATACACGCACACAATCACTCTAAGTACTGATCGATGAGGATGAGAATGATGGTATAGAGTTCCATTTTGGTCTGATTCACACCCACACCCTCATCCGCACACACCACCCACTCTCACACACACACACATATATATATATATATAAAATATATATATTGAATTATAAACAAAGCTTGCTCTTATGTCTTAGATTGAAGAAATAGGGGGAGATAAGCGTACATATCTGCAGTGGTACATAATTCTGCCTAACTAACAGTATGTGCTTGAGTGGGTGAATGGGGAAAAATAAAATAAATGCTTCTCAAAACGAGCCTTCAGCAAGCTTATAGTCTCCAAGGGGGAGACAATCTCCAATGGGGAGGAAACTCACTAACATATAACTCCTGGTCAGATACCGATATTTCGAAACCTGATTGTTTCTCCTCAGTGACCGCGGAAAGTGGTAATTTGACTCCTCTGCCTTTTCGGTTTTAAAAAGAATGCTATCCCGAAAAAGGCTGGTGTGCAATACCATAGTATGTTTGTTGAGTTTTCAAAAAACCAACCAAAGGTGCCACCTAAGAAGCAAAAGAGCAAAAAGAAAGAGCAAAACAAGCTACATTTTCTTGTGAAAAGTAGAAAATATAAAAAGACAACCTCTTAAGACACAAGTGCTGAGGGCCAGTTCTTGGAATGAATCCTCAAGGGACTAATTTACAATGAACTAATAAATTCCAAGGATAAGTACCGAGCACCAAGGATAAGTACCGAGTTGCTGGAATGGTGCTCGGTACTTATCCTTGGAATTTATTAGTTCATTGTATCTCTCTCTCTCTCTCTCTCTCTCTCTCTCTCTCTCTCTCTCTCTCTCTCTCTCTCTATATATATATATATTATATATATATATATATATATACCAGCGTCAACCAGGCCTGAGAGATTGAGACACCTGCAGTGTTGGTCTGGAAATGTCAGCAATATTCTCAGAGTCGCATCCATTGACGGAAACAGGACTGTATGGTTCCTGTCTTTCCAGTTAAACCCGTTAACACATTCATCTCTGGGTTGGGGGTAGTTGGGGTACTTTGTATCCCCCACGGTTTTTTTTTTTTTTTTTTTTTTTTTGCAGTCCAAGGCGAAAGGACATGCCGAGAAATCGGTGGATCCCTCAACCATGTTCCGCCTGGTGGAGGGGGTGAAGGTTCCCGCCATCTTTGAAGCCACCTGCAAACGACCCATGGAAGAGCACGTGCAACGCCTGAAGGCCATGGACATCAATGCTGATGACATCATGCTCCTGGCGTATGCAAAGTCAGGTGGGGCACAGATACTTGCAAACTGTATATTGTATAACTGGTTACGCATACGCCATTTTTGTTGTTTTTGTGTTGTTGTTGTTGTTGTTGTTGTTGTTGTTGTTGTTGTTGTTGTTATTGTTGTTGTTGTTGAGAAATCAAGAATTTGTCTAGCTGTGTGTGTGTGTGTGTGTGTGTGTGTGTGTGTGTGTGTGTGTGTGTGTGTGTGTGTGTGTGTGTGTGTGTGTGAGAGAGAGAGAGAGAGAGAGAGAGAGAGAGAGAGAGAGAGAGAGATAGAGACAGCCGCTTCAGATTCCTTTCTGTATATTGACAATTGCTTACGTATAACCTCTCTCTCTCTCTCTCTCTCTCTCTCTCTCTCTCTCTCTCTCTCTCTCTCTCTCTCTCTTCTCTCTGTGCATCTGTGTTGTGTGTGTGTGTGTGTTGTGTGTGTGTGTGTGTGTGTGTGTGTATGTGTGTGTGTGTGTGTGTGTGTGTATGTGTGTGTGTGTGTGTGTGTGTGTGTGTGTGTGTGTGTGTGTGTGTGTGTGTGTGTGTGTGGAGGGTGTGTGTGTGAGTGTGTGTGGGTGTTATAATCTAGTGGATAGGTATTGAAAGTGGATAGGTATTGCAGTATCTATTTTGCGGTCAGTTTACACACACACACACACACACACACACACACACACACACACACACACACACACACACACACACACACACACATATTATATATATATATATATATATAAACATGGACATGAACATGAACATTAACATGCACGTTGATTCATTTTCGTAGAATTGAAAGAGTGCTCACCTATTCCGGATAGGAGCATAACACAAGATTTCTCGAGTCTCGGAACTACAACGTTGTTTCAAGCTTTCGCTCTCATCAGGTTCTAGAAGTTCTGAACTTCTAGAACCTGATGAGAGCGAAAGCTTGAAACAACGTTGTAGTTCCGAGACTCGAGAAATCTTGTATATATATATATATATATGTGTGTGTGTGTGTGTGTAAACTGACCGCACTTCTGGAAAAGATATATAGACGACATACTGCTACTCTGGACAGGGACTCAGACTGACCTACAAACATTCCTGACGTATATCAATACAGTTCATCCCACCATTAAATTCACTCACAACACCTCTGTTGACCAACTTCCTTTCCTTGACGTATTATTATACTTAGAGAATGGCTTTATCCAAACAGATCTGTACACTAAACCCACTGATGCACATGCTTATTTACACTACAAGTCTAGCCATCCCCCTCTCTGCAAAAGGAATTTACCCTACAGTCAGTTTTTGAGAATCAGACGTATATGCTCTAAACCAGAAGATTTCATTGCCCGCTCAGAGCAGATGTTCGAATTTCTCAGACTAAGAGGCTACAAACCCCAAACTTTACGCACTGCTCGTGAAAAGGCAAAAAAGACACCCAGACATGATACTCTTGTTTACAAACCTAAGCTGTCCAACCCTAGAACACCCGTTATTGTCACTCATAACCCTAGCAACCCCCCTCTCAGCCAATGGTTTAAAGAATTATATCAGACAGTTTTCACCAGTGACAAACTTAAACGGGCCATACCTTACCCACCCATCCTAGGAGAAAGAAACAGCCGTTCTCTCAAACACTTGCTTATGCCCTCAGCCCTCCCCATCAAATTAAATCCTAAAGACCCTAATGGTTTTTTCAAATGTTCCAACAAATGTATTATTTGTAGAGAGCACGCCTTGGAGTCCACCAATTTCATTAGCCACCAGACCAAAGAAACATTTACTCTAAGACACCATATTGACTGTCAAACCAATAACATCATTTATCTCATGTTCTGCGAACTCTGTCAGAATTCTCAATACATTGGTGAAACAAAAAATTCACTCAGAAAACGTTTCTATCTGCATAGATCTCACATCAAGAACAACATCGGGACTCTAGTCACGCAACATTTCAACCTGCCCAACCACACCCTAGCCAACATGAAATGCATGGTGATAGAAAAAGTTTTTTCAGACAGCCACACGCACAGAATTTGTAGGGAAAAATTCTGGATAAGAAAATTGAAAACTCTCCATCCTTTCGGACTCAACTCACTACAATAACTGCTCATGTTCTACGCCGCTTGACTCCTTTTGCCTCCCCCTACCAAACCCCCCCCCCTTCCTTCCCCCCTTCCTCCCCCCCCCTACACACAATACACACGCTCTCACACACACACACACACACACACTCACACACACACACACTCACACACACACACACACACACACACACACACACACACACACACACACACACACACACACACACACACAAACTCACACTCACTCACACTAACACACTCTCATATACGCACACACTCCCACATGTGCGTGACGCGCGCACGCTTTTACACACGCTTACTCAGCCCCTCTTCCTCATACTATCACGTCCCTTTGCTCCCCTTCCATTTGAAAGATTCGCCTGGTACGTGCAATTCTTTTTCTTTTTAGCTTCTTGTTTTAAGATAGTGAATTTTATTCACTTCCTTTTTATTCATGTATAAATGTTGTGTGACTCGCCGGCCAGTCAACTCACCACTGAGGAAGGCATTAAAGCCGAAAATTTTGGAAATCTTTTTATCTTGTCTGTTGTGGTTTTTAAACTCTCTGTTTTATATATATATATATATATATATATATATATATATATATATATATATATATATATATATATATATATATATATATATGAAGGTTAATTGACCCAATCTGACATTAAGCTCAGTATTATAATTATGAAGCTACGATGTACTTTATGAAAGATAGCACAGGGCAAACCCCAATCTGTCATCGTATGCCTTTATGATGCCCTACTGCAGTTAAAGCACAGGGCAAATCCCAATCTGTCATCGTATGCCTTTATGATGCCCTACTGCAATTAAAGCACAGGGCAAAACCCAATCTGTCATCTTGTGCCTTTATGATGCCCTACTGCAATTAAAGCACAGGGCAAGTCCCAATTTGTTGTCGTATGCCTTTATGATGCCCTACTGCAATTAAAGCACAGGGCAAGTCCCAATTTGTTGTCGTATGCCTTTATGATGCCTACTGCAATTAAAGCACAGGGCAAGTCCCAATTTGTTGTCGTATGCCTTTATGATGCCCTACTGCAGTTTTGATAGAAAACTTACCCATCTCAGTTTTGATAGAAAGCTTACCCATCTCAGTTATACTCATTAAGAAAACGTGAAAAAAAAAGCTGTTTCAATTTTCATGGTTCTGGTTGTGAAGAAATAGAAGGGAGGGCAATAAGTACGGAAGTGTGCGTATGTGTTTTGTGTGGTGTGTGTTGTGTGTGTGTGTGTGTGGTGTGTGTGTGTGTGTGTGTGTGTGTGTGTGTGTAAGTATGTGTGTGGGGTGTGTGTGTGTGTGTGTGTGTGTGTG
>CM065736.1:2567888-2577888 GCA_033310375.1 Conus canariensis | reverse complement strand
GGTTTCAGATAGGTGTAAAGGATAGATAGTGTGTTCAAAGGTTTCTAATTACACATGGGAGAGGTCTTTGACATAAGCCTGACTTTTAGGTTTCAGATAGGTGTAAAGGATAGATAGTGTGTTCAAAGGTTTCTAATTACACATGGGAGAGGTCTTTGACATAAGCCTGACTTTTAGGTTTCAGATCGGTGTAAAGGATAGATAGTGTGTTCAAAGGTTTCTAATTACACATGGGAGAGGTCTTTGACATAAGCCTGACTTTTAGGTTTCAGATCGGTGTAAAGGATAGATAGTGTGTTCAAAGGTTTCTAATTACACATGGGAGAGGTCTTTGACATAAGCCTGACTTTTAGGTTTCAGATCGGTGTAAAGGATAGATAGTGTGTTCAAAGGTTTCTAATTACACATGGGAGAGGTCTTTGACATAAGCCTGACTTTTAGGTTTCAGATCGGTGTAAAGGATAGATAGTGTGTTCAAAGGTTTCTAATTACACATGGGAGAGGTCTTTGACATAAGCCTGACTTTTAGGTTTCAGATCGGTGTAAAGGATAGATAGTGTGTTCAAAGGTTTCTAATTACACATGGGAGAGGTCTTTGACATAAGCCTGACTTTTAGGTTTCAGATCGGTGTAAAGGATAGATAGTGTGTTCAAAGGTTTCTAATTACACATGGGAGAGGTCTTTGACATAAGCCTGACTTTTAGGTTTCAGATAGGTGTAAAGGATAGATAGTGTGTTCAAAGGTTTCTAATTACACATGGGAGAGGTCTTTGACATAAGCCTGACTTTTAGGTTTGAGATAGGTGTAAAGGATAGATAGTGTGTTCAAAGGTTTCTAATTACACATGGGAGAGGTCTTTGACATAAGCCTGACTTTTAGGTTTGAGATAGGTGTAAAGGATAGATAGTGTGTTCAAAGGTTTCTAATTACACATGGGAGAGGTCTTTGACATAAGCCTGACTTTTAGGTTTCAGATAGGTGTAAAGGATAGATAGTGTGTTCAAAGGTTTCTAATTACACATGGGAGAGGTCTTTGACATAAGCCTGACGTTTAGGTTTCAGATCGGTGTAAAGGATAGATAGTGTGTTCAAAGGTTTCTAATTACACATGGGAGAGGTCTTTGACATAAGCCTGACTTTTAGGTTTCAGATAGGTGTAAAGGATAGATAGTGTGTTCAAAGGTTTCTAATTACACATGGGAGAGGTCTTTGACATAAGCCTGACTTTTAGGTTTCAGATAGGTGTAAAGGATAGATAGTGTGTTCAAAGGTTTCTAATTACACATGGGAGAGGTCTTTGACATAAGCCTGACTTTTAGGTTTCAGATAGGTGTAAAGGATAGATAGTGTGTTCAAAGGTTTCTAATTACACATGGGAGAGGTCTTTGACATAAGCCTGACTTTTAGGTTTCAGATAGGTGTAAAGGATAGATAGTGTGTTCAAAGGTTTCTAATTACACATGGGAGAGGTCTTTGACATAAGCCTGACTTTTAGGTTTCAGATAGGTGTAAAGGATAGATAGTGTGTTCAAAGGTTTCTAATTACACATGGGAGAGGTCTTTGACATAAGCCTGACGTTTAGCTTTCAGATCGGTGTAAAGGATAGATAGTGTGTTCAAAGGTTTCTAATTACACATGGGAGAGGTCTTTGACATAAGCCTGACGTTTAGCTTTCAGATCGGTGTAAAGGATAGATAGTGTGTTCAAAGGTTTCTAATTACACATGGGAGAGGTCTTTGACATAAGCCTGACGTTTAGCTTTCAGATCGGTGTAAAGGATAGATAGTGTGTTCAAAGGTTTCTAATTACACATGGGAGAGGTCTTTGACATAAGCCTGACGTTTAGGTTTCAGATAGGTGTAAAGGATAGATAGTGTGTTCAAAGGTTTCTAATTACACATGGGAGAGGTCTTTGACATAAGCCTGACTTTTAGCTTTCAGATAGGTGTAAAGGATAGATAGTGTGTTCAAAGTTTCTAATTACACATGGGAGAGGTCTTTGACATAAGCCTGACTTTTAGGTTTCAGATAGGTGTAAAGGATAGATAGTGTGTTCAAAGGTTTCTAATTACACATGGAGAGGTCTTTGACATAAGCCTGACGTTTAGCTTTCAGATCGGTGTAAAGGATAGATAGTGTGTTCAAAGGTTTCTAATTACACATGGGAGAGGTCTTTGACATAAGCCTGACGTTTAGCTTTCAGATCGGTGTAAAGGATAGATAGTGTGTTCAAAGGTTTCTAATTACACATGGGAGAGGTCTTTGACATAAGCCTGACGTTTTAGCTTTCAGATCGGTGTAAAGGATAGATAGTGTGTTCAAAGGTTTCTAATTACACATGGGAGAGGTCTTTGACATAAGCCTGACTTTAGGTTTCAGATCGGTGTAAAGGATAGATAGTGTGTTCAAAGGTTTCTAATTACACATGGGAGAGGTCTTTGACATAAGCCTGACTTTTAGTTTCAGATCGGTGTAAAGGATAGATAGTGTGTTCAAAGGTTTCTAATTACACATGGGAGAGGTCTTTGACATAAGCCTGACTTTTAGGTTTCAGATCGGTGTAAAGGATAAGATATGTGTGTTCAAGGATTCTAATTCAATGGAGAGGACTCTTGGAACATAAGCCAGACGTTTAGTTTCAGACGGTAAAGGATAGATGTGGTTCAAGAGGTTTCACTTACACCATGGGAGGTCTGCATAGCCTGACGTTTACTTCAGCATCGTGTAAAGGAAATATGTTTCAAAGGTTTCTAATTACACATGGGAGAGGTCTTTGAATAAGCCTACTTTTAGTTCAGAAGTGTAATGATAATATGTGTCAGGTTTCTATACACATGGAAGGTCTTTGACATAACTGACTTTCAGTTCAGATAGATTAGGATAGATAGTGTGTTCAAAGGTTTCTAATTACACATGGGAGAGGTCTTTGACATAAGCCTGACTTTTAGGTTTCAGATCGGTGTAAAGGATAGATAGTGTGTTCAAAGGTTTCTAATTACACATGGAGAGAGGTCTTTGACATAAGCCTGACTTTTAGGTTTCAGATCGGTGTAAAGGATAGATAGTGTGTTCAAAGGTTTCTAATTACACATGGGAGAGGTCTTTGACATAAGCCTGACTTTTAGGTTTAGATCGGTGTAAAGGATAGATAGTGTGTTCAAAGGTTTCTAATTACACATGGGAGAGTCTTTGACATAAGCCTGACTTTTAGGTTTCAGATCGGTGTAAAGGATAGATAGTGTGTTCAAAGGTTTCTAATTACACATGGGAGAGGTCTTTGACATAAGCCTGACTTTTAGCTTTCAGATCGTGTAAAGGATAGATAGTGTGTTCAAAGGTTTCTAATTACACATGGAGAGGTCTTTGACATAAGCCTGACGTTTAGCTTTCAGATCGGTGTAAAGGATAGATAGTGTGTTCAAAGGTTTCTAATTACACATGGGAGAGGTCTTTGACATAAGCCTGACTTTTAGCTTTCAGATCGGTGTAAAGGATAGATAGTGTGTTCAAAGGTTTCTAATTACACATGGGAGAGGTCTTTGACATAAGCCTGACGTTTAGCTTTCAGATCGGTGTAAAGGATAAGATAGTGTGTTCAAAGGTTTCTAATTACACATGGGAGAGGTCTTTGACATAAGCCTGACGTTTAGCTTTCAGATCGGTGTAAAGGATAGATAGTGTGTTCAAAGGTTTCTAATTACACATGGGAGAGGTCTTTGACATAAGCCTGACGTTTTAGCTTTCAGATCGGTGTAAAGGATAGATAGTGTGTTCAAAGGTTTCTAATTACACATGGGAGAGGTCTTTGACATAAGCCTGACGTTTAGGTTTCAGATCGGTGTAAAGGATAGATAGTGTGTTCAAAGGTTTCTAATTACACATGGGAGAGGTCTTTGACATAAGCCTGACGTTTAGCTTTCAGATCGGTGTAAAGGATAGATAGTGTGTTCAAAGGTTTCTAATTACACATGGGAGAGGTCTTTTGACATAAGCCTGACGTTTAGCTTTCAGATCGGTGTAAAGGATAGATAGTGTGTTCAAAGGTTTCTAATTACACATGGGAGAGGTCTTTGACATAAGCCTGACGTTTAGCTTTCAGATCGGTGTAAAGGATAGATAGTGTGTTCAAAGGTTTCTAATTACACATGGGAGAGGTCTTTGACATAAGCCTGACGTTTTAGCTTTCAGATCGGTGTAAAGGATAGATAGTGTGTTCAAAGGTTTCAATTACACATGGGAGAGGTCTTTGACATAAGCCTGACTTTTAGGTTTCAGATCGGTGTAAAGGATAGATAGTGTGTTCAAAGGTTTCTAATTACACATGGGAGAGGTCTTTGACATAAGCCTGACTTTTAGGTTTCAGATCGGTGTAAAGGATAGATAGTGTGTTCAAAGGTTTCTAATTACACATGGGAGAGGTCTTTGACATAAGCCTGACGTTTAGCTTTCAGATCGGTGTAAAGGATAGATAGTGTGTTCAAAGGTTTCTAATTACACATGGAGAGGTCTTTGACATAAGCCTGACTTTTAGCTTTCAGATCGGTGTAAAGGATAGATAGTGTGTTCAAAGGTTTCTAATTACACATGGGAGAGGTCTTTGACATAAGCCTGACTTTTAGCTTTCAGATCGGTGTAAAGGATAGAGAATACTGATGGTGGATGGGATCTACAGTTTGGAGGTGGGAACGTCTTGCAGAACCATAGACTACACAGCAGTAGTCCAGTGTGGAGCGGATCAAAGCCCTGTAAAGATGGAGAAGAGGTTTCCTGTCAGCGCCCCAGTCTGCATGTGTCCCAACTCAGAGTATGTTCATTGCTTCTCTGACAAGAAATTTTCAAGAGCTGAATTTATTTATTTATTTTTTGTATTTATTTTTTTGTTCGAAGATTAATCCCCCAAATTTGACTTTCTTCACACATGGAACTGTGAATTTATTGATTTCAGAGAAATTCGGGCGAATTTCAGAGTCAGCTTCGAAATATTGTCTAAGCATGTGAAAGTGGATACGGTACCCCAAACAGTAAAATCATTTTCCTCGGTCAACTCTCAGATCTTATCCTTGCGTATGTGGACACGACATTGTACGCAAGCATAGGTGACTCCAGCTGCGTATTGTGCAAAGTGTTTGTCCATGATAGACATGAGAACACCAGATTTCTAACTGCTATCATGGGACTCCAGGCCAAAACAGATCGCAACCATGAAGATGTTTATGAAGGAATTGCGTACAGTGGTTTCAAGGATGACATGGCGAAAAAAAACCATCGGTTTACAGCGTACAGCAAAAACAAACAAACAAACAAACATTGGTTTACAGCGTACACATCAGACGAGAGCTGGCCATCTTTTTTCCGTTATTTTGCAAAGTGGGCAGCTCAGAGCTATGGGGTGATACTCAGAATAGTTTTTCAGGTCTTTTCCCGAGTATGATAATTAAAATGATGTTTCTGCCAGGAGGGCGGAAGGTATTCCGTTGTCCAGATATGATTGTATCTTTGTACAAGAGTCTGACTGCAACTGTCTTCAAGATGTCTCAGAAGGTGTAATGAATATCATCGAGATGTCTCAGAAGGTGGTAATGAATATCATCGAGATGTCTCAGAAGGTGGTAATGAATATCATCGAGATGTCTCAGAAGGTGGTAATAAAGATCATCGAGGCCAAGAGCACAATCACTACAGGTCTGCACAGCTGACTTCAGTTCATCCGGTGATAAGGGCAGATTAAAGTCTTCAGTATTGTCAGAGGGAAAGTCACAAGAACAAGATGTTGTTTTTTTTTCAGTAGTTTCTTTTTAATAAGCAGCAGATTTGTTTGTGGAGGAAGAGCTTTGTTCAGTGATAGTCAGAAGATTGGCAACAGCTTTCTTATCTGCAATCAGAATGTCTGCAAGTTTCAGGTGATGAATGGAAGAGTTATTGGTTTTCCCCTTTGATTTTCTGGATTCCTTTCCAGACCCTTTATCCGGTCTTCTTGTAGGGAGTTTAAAGCAGAGGTCTATCCTAGACAGACGACTGCTTATGTTTTTTGTTTAAGTATGATTTCGTTTGGCTCAAAATTTTGATGCATTTGGCGCTGATGGTCTTCAATACACGAAACGTTGAGTCTATTTGCATGTGTTATCAATGTGTTGCCACTGAGTGTAAACCTATGATGTTTCAGTAGCTTCGGTTAGTCAGATGACGTTGGAATCGTGTCATATTTTCCACGTTTTATGAAAATCACTGTCTGTCCAGACTTGGCAGAGCTTCCTGTTTGATCTGCTCTTTTCCGACATTTCTTACAAAGGTTCCCAGTTACCTGTTTGTACATTGAAGTGGTCAGGTACAGTGCAGCTTTCTGTAGTTTTGCATGTCATACCGACATTTCGTACAAAGGTTCCCAGTTACCTGTTTGGACATTGAAGTGGTCAGGCACAGTGCAGCTTTCTGTAGTTTTGCATGTCATACCGACATTTCTTACAAAGGTTCCAGTTACCTGTTTGTACATTGAAGTGGTCAGGTACAGTGCAGCTTTCTGTAGTTTTGCATGTCATACCGACATTTCTTACAAAGGTTCCCAGTTACCTGTTTGTACATTGAAGTGGTCAGGTACAGTGCAGCTTTCTGTAGTTTTGCATGTCATACCGACATTTCTTACAAAGGTTCCCAGTTACCTGTTTGTACATTGAAGTGGTCAGGTACAGTGCAGCTTTCTGTAGTTTTGCATGTCATACCGACATTTCTTACAAAGGTTCCCAGTTACCTGTTTGTACATTGAAGTGGTCAGGTACAGTGCAGCTTTCTGTAGTTTTGCATGTCATACCGACATTTCTTGCAAAGGTTCCCAGTTACCTGTTTGTCCATTGAAGTGGTCAGGTGCAGTGCAGCTTTCTGTAGTTTTGCATGTCATGACACTGGAAAAGACATACCCGACAGCGTACCTGTGGAAGAATGGAGATACATTGGAGACTCATCGTTCAGACAACACAGATCCAGCTCTGAAAAGACCTCCTCAAGAATGAGAGCTCTGGACGAAGCATTCACGCTCTCCACAAAGAAGACTGTGGCCATTAAATTCACCCAGCAGCAGACAAAGGTCATGGAAGTTTCTCTGTCGGACCAGCTCCTGTCGACTAATAGATACGGATGGAGCTAGGCCCGTAATAGCTCAGTGGTAGAGCGCCGGACTCGTAATCTTGGTGATCCTGGGGTTGCGGGTTCGAATCTCCGCCGGGCCGTTTCGGTACAGGGGGATTTTTCCCTCGGAGTTAACATTGGTTCTGACTCCATTTCCAATACAGTCCTTCGAATGAGACTATATACTGAGGTTCCGTGTGTGAACGCACGCATAACATCTCGCACACACGTAAAACCCCATTGCCAACTTTCGAAAGAGAAGGCCAGTTTGGCCATTGGTATGGATGACACGTTACATGTAGCATACACCTTCCCAGAAGCTGGAGTATCGCAACCTTGATGGCGGGTTAATAAAAACGGTCATGCACACAAAATTCCATGCCCTTTGTAGGGTAGGTGGGATTAATCCCCGCCTGTCTATACAGGGAGTGTCTGCAGGAGTATCAGCCTGCGTACGCAGAAAAAAAAGGAAGGAAAAGCTAGAGGTAAATATAAAGCACACGCTGTTACCCCTTAATGCAAAATAATTTCAGTGGCCAAAGCTAGGAGAGAAGCAATATTAAGATTGACAGGGCTGAACTAAAGAGATATCTAGCTGTAGAAAGCTGCATTTGTTTTTTAAAAAGAACATTGAAGCCAGGAAGATTACAACATTTTTGACTGGGAATCTGCGTCTCCAGGAGAACAATCACCAAAAGCTTCAAGTGGTGACAGAGAAGCTTTGAATCCTCAGATTCTGAATTACAACCTTGGATAGTCAAGTGGAATGACAACTCTGTATACTTGTTGATAATCTTGAATACTTGTTGACAGTTCTTGTAACTTCTCTAAGTTGATCACTGCGTAATTCACACCGTATAGAGAACCATATAAACCAGTGTCTGAATGGCGAGTCCGGGGGGAGGGGGGGGGGGGGGGGGGGGAATAATGCGTGCCTACACATGTCGCTATCATCACTAGTATCACTACTGTACTGCTTGCTGTTATGACCACCACAACCACTACTACTACTATTGCAGCTGTCGCAGTTGCTGTAACTGCTGGTGGTGCACTGCTGCTGACGATATGGCTGTTGCTACGTTTCTTTCTTTTTTTTTTCTCTACTCCTTCTGCTGCTGTTCCCGCTACATACTACTACTACTACTACATACTACTACTACTACTACTACTACTACCACCACTACTGTTGCTGCCACTGCTGCTGTTATTGCTGTTGCTGTGATGCTTTTACTATCACTGACTCTGCTAGTATGAATTCAGCCCGATTAGTGACACTAGTGCTGCTGCTGCTCAATCTACTGCTATGTTTACACAGATCCTTGCCGCCATGTTGTTCTGTTGCCTCCCAGGACAAGTCGGGGACTGGAAGAACCACATGACAGTGGCTCAGAGTGAACGCCTGGACGCCGCCATGACACATCTCAAGTCATGTGACTACCACTTCCGCTTCACACTGTAGAGGAGGACTGTGGGATTTCTCTACCGCTACCTGTTCAAACCTCGGGTGTAGTAAAACTGTGGGAGTCTCTCTGCCGCTACCTGTTCAAACCTTGGGTGCAATAAAACTGTGGGAGTCTCTACCACTACCTGTTCAAACCTTGGGTGCAATAAAACTGTGGGAGTCTCTCTACCACTACCTGTTCAAACCTTGGGTGCAATAAGACTGTGGGAGTCTCTCTACCGCTACCTGTTCAAACCTTGGGTGCAATAAAACTGTGGGAGTCTCTCTACCGCTACCTGTTCAAACCTTGGGTGCAATAAAACTGTGGGAGTCTCTCTACCGCTACCTGTTCAAACCTTGGGTGCAATCATTATTGTCGGAGTCTCTCTACCACTACCTGTTCAGAGATGGTGGAAAATGATTGGGACAGCTGCTGTTGTCATTTGAACGTTTCTGATTTCTTCATTTCATCGTGGTTTGTATTTTGTGATTATGGGATTGCTAGTTCTGTAGAATATATATTCATGTGTAGAAGAAAGAAGGGATTGATAATGCATCTCTCTCTCTCTCTCTCTCTCTCTCTCTCTCTCTCTCTCTCTCTCTCTCCCTCTCTCTCTCTCTCTTCTCTCTCTCTTTTCTCTCTCTTCTCCATGCCGAAAAAGTAGCGGGTTTCAGAAAAAAGTACATCTGCAATTCATAACCTTGTAAAGCTTGCGAGTTTTGTGAAGAGACAATTTGTTCATTACATAAATTGACATCAGAATAGCTTATGTAACGCATGGTATGCGAGAGTGCTTCATAAATCAAACAACATTCGAATAACAGATCAGTATTTTCCATGTTTCTGATTCGAAATATTACATGTGTAAGAGAAAGCAAAGTTTATGCCTCTTTCAGACACATTGATACTAGTATCCCACAAGGTCCCTCTATAACTCCTAGTTTGTTTAATATTCCTGTTCATAAGTTTTCCATCAACAAACACTCCTCTTATGAAATGTGCCGACGATATTGCTATCTGAACGAACACACATCTTAGAAAATACAAATAAGTGGGTCGTGGAGTTTGCACCAAATTGTGTCAACTGGAAATAGAGAGCCAAAGTAAACGTTACTAGAATGGCCAACGAATGGAACGAACAAGTCACAACACAAAGTTGTGTTAGGACTTACTGCTCGGGTTAATCAGGAAGAGCAAGTGGTAAAGGGATTTTTGGACAAATTCAGTCAAAGGCTTATGTAGATTGCAGGTGGACAAACAGAGGTGACCTCATAATTATACCAGAGTGAAAATGTTCTGGGCACAGTACGTTCGAATCGTCTATGAAAGGTCATTTTGCATTTTTCAAACGGGAACAACGTCATTCTAAAGAACCTGTGTTATGTCTTTGCAAAGGGTTTGAAAGACGTTAAAAGTTTGACTCAAATCTGAAGAAC
>CM065736.1:2555388-2560388 GCA_033310375.1 Conus canariensis | reverse complement strand
TCGTTCACACCTATGAGTGTTGAACACTTCATTATATATTTGGCAAGTGTTATCTTTCTATGTTCGTCAAATGGTTAAATATCAATTTCCTTATAAGTTCGGTAAGTTGAAGCATGGAATGGAAGCACATGGCATACTTTATAGGCTTTACTATCTATGCCTTGCAGCTTTTGCTCGCAACTGTGTGTGTGTGTGTGTGTGTGTGTGTGTGTGTGTGTGTGGTGTGTGTGTGTGTGTGTGTTGTGTGTGTGTGAATGTGTGTGTGTTTGTGTGTGTTGTGTGTGTGTGTGTGTGTGTGTGTGTATGCGTGCATGTGTGTGTGTGTGTGTGTGTGTGTGTGTGTGTGTGTGTGTGTGTGTGTATGCGTGCATGTGTGTGTGTGTGTGTGTGTGTGTGTATGTGTGTGTGTGTGTGTGAGTGAGTGCATACGTGCGCGCGCGCGCGTGTGTGTGTGTGTGTGTGTGTGCATGCACGCGCTTGTGTTAGTGTGTGTGCGTGAGTTGCGGGAAAGGGTCCTGTTTTTAGTGTAGAAAATTGCTTACAAATCATGACGCAGGGGGAAAAAATCAAATGCGCATTATTTCATTGCCAGGCGTTGACTATCAGCAAAAGGTCACACTGTACCTAACATTCTTCTTTGGGTGCAGCTGCACTGTTCAAGTGGCGGCTTGAAGCGAGGTGGTGTTGGAGTTAGAGTTGGTATTGTGAATCTCCAGAAACATGTCTTTCTGCATTTGTTATTTTACTCATTGGGTATTTCTGTCTGTTTATGTGGAATTTCTTTTTCTTTCTTCTTTTCTTTCTTTCTGTCTTCCTTTTATTCTTTTTTCCTTTCATTCTTTCTTCCTTTCTTCATTCATTCATTCATCCGTTCGTTCATTCACACATGCATTCATTCATTCATCCATTAATATATAAATTCATTCATTCTGTTATTCGTTCCTTGTTTCTTTCCTCTCTTCCTTCCTTCCATCCTTCATCCATTCACTCATTCATTCAGTTCTAGTGCCCTCTTTTATGCGATGTTTATGTTTGAATTTTAATGGGAAATGTTTTCCAATCACTGTCCAAGTTGTGACCTGATGCAGGGAGTATTGGTGTTGTTCAATCACTGTCCATGTTGTGACCTGATGTAGGGAGTATTGGTGCTGTTCAATCACTGTCCATGTTGTGACCTGATTTATGGAGTATTGGTGCTGTTCAATCACTGTCCATGTTGTGACCTGATGTAGGGAGTATTGGTGCTGTTCAATCACTGTTCATGTTGTGACCTGATGCAGGGAGTATTGGTGCTGTTCAATCACTGTCCATGTTGTGACCTGATGCAGGGTGTATTGGTGCTGTTCTCCAATCACTGTCCATGTTGTGACCTGATGCAGGGAGTATTGGTGGTGTTCTCCAATCACTGTTCATGTTGTGACCTGATGTAGGGAGTATTGGTGCTGTTCAATCACTGTCCATGTTTGACCTGATGTAGGGAGTATTGATGCTGTTCAATCACTGTCCATGTTGTGACCTGATGCAGGGAGTATTAGTGCTGTTCAATCGCTGTCCATGTTGTGACCTGATGCAGGGAGTATTGGTGCTGTTCAATCACTGTCCATGTTGTGACCTAATGCAGGGAGTATTGGTGCTGTTCTCCAATCACTGTCCATGTTGTGACCTGATTTATGGAGTATTGGTGCTGTTCAATCACTGTCCATGTTGTGACCTGATGCAGGGAGTATTGGTGCTGTCCAATCACTGTCCATGTTGTGACCTGATGCAGGGAGTATTGGTGCTGTTCTCCAATCACTGTCCATGTTGTGACCTGATTTATGGAGTATTGGTGCTGTTCTCCAATCACTGTCCATGTTGTGACCTGATGCAGGGAGTATTGGTGCTGTTCTCCAATCACTGTCCATGTTGTGACCTGATGCAGGGAGTATTGGTGCTGTCCAATCACTGTCCATGTCGTGACCTGATGCAGGGAGTATTGGTGCTGTTCTCCAATCACTGTCCATGTTGTGACCTGATGCAGGGAGTATTAGTGCTGTTCAATCACTGTCCATGTTGTGACCTGATGCAGGGAGTATTGATGCTGTTCAATCACTGTCCATGTTGTGACCTGATGTAGGGAGTATTGGTGCTGTTCAATCACTGTCCATGTTGTGACCTGATTTATGGAGTATTGGTGCTGTTCAATCACTGTCCATGTTGTGACCTGATGCAGGGTGTATTGGTGCTGTTCTCAATCACTGTCCACGTTGTGACCTGATGTAGGGAGTATTGGTGCTGTTCTCCAATCACTGTCCATGTTGTGACCTGATTTATGGAGTATTGGTGCTGTTCAATCACTGTCCATGTTGTGACCTGATGCAGGGAGTATTGGTGCTGTTCTCCAATCACTGTCCATGTTGTGACCTGATGCAGGGAGTATTAGTGCTGTTCAATCACTGTCCATGTTGTGACCTGATGCAGGGAGTATTGGTGCTGTTCTCCAATCACTGTCCATGTTGTGACCTGATGTAGGGAGTATTGGTGCTGTTCAATCGCTGTCCATGTTGTGACCTGATGCAGGGAGTATTAGTGCTGTTCAATCACTGTCCATGTTGTGACCTGATGCAGGGAGTATTGGTGCTGTTCTCCAATCACTGTCCATGTCGTGACCTGATGTAGGGAGTATTGGTGCTGTTCAATCACTGTCCATGTTGTGACCTGATGTAGGGAGTATTGGCTTGGTGCTTTACTACCATCATCTCGCTCAGTTACCCCTTCTTCACATCAACACCGCCACCCCAAACCTCTTCTGAGAGAGAGAGAGAGAGAGAGAGAGAGAGAGAGGGAGGAGAGAGAGAGAGAGAAGAGAGAGAGAGAGAGAGAGAGAGTGAAAGAGTGATAGAGAGAGGAAGGGAGGGAGAGAGAGAGGGAAGGAGGGAGAGAGAAAGAGAGGGGGAGTGAGGGAGAGAGGGAAGGAAAGAGTAAGACAGAGGGAGGGAGGGAGAGAGACAGAGAGAGAGAGAGAGAGACAGAGTGAGAGAGAGCGAGCGAGCGAGCGAGCGAGAGAGAGAGAGAGAGAGAGAGGAGAGAAGAGAGAGACAGACCAGACAGACAGACGAGGGAGAACAGATACTACTTATACCGCCGTCAACATCACAAAACCTGATGCACCGACTCAACAGTGTCCCACCTCTCCCCCCCCCCCCCCCCCCCCCCGCCATCACCCCACGCCCCATCGATTCCCATTGCTCCCGCCTCATACACAAGCGTGCCTTTTGCCGCACGTTGTGAACTGATCTGTCGTTGCTGGCAGTGACCTGACAAATATAATACTAGTGCAGCTCTACTTGACAAGTGCTTCACAGCTTCAGTTTCGAGTGTGTGTGTGGTGGGGGGTGGGGGGGAGGTAGCTGTGTGTGTGTGTGTGTGTGTGTGTGTGTGTGTGTGTGTGTTTAGGTGTGTGTCTGTTAAGGTGTGTGCGTGTGTGTGTGTGTGTGTGTGTGTGTCTGTGTGTGTGCGTGCGTGCGTGCGTGCGTGCGTACGTGTGTGTGTGTGTGTGTGTGTGTGTGTGTGTGTGTGTGTGTGTGTGTGTGTGTGTGTGTGTGTCGGGCTTCATGATTCACGAATTTTGTAAAGTGCTTTTGCGACTGGTTATAAAAACCGCTTGCAAGCATTCGGGCCAACTGTTGCGCCGTAACTTCACATCATCGCACTCATTACCCAACAACGCCTAAGGATCAAACATACGGTAAGACCTTCTCTCTCTCTCTCTCTCTCTCTCTCTCTCTCTCTCTCTCTCTCTCTCTCTCTCTTACATGAATCATCGGTGTCAAAAGAACCGAAATGTACAAACAAGACACAGTAAGGATGTGTATTTATATTCTACTACTACTGTCCTTAAAAATGTCTCTTCATTGCGTGTAGTGGTAGTTAGTAGTAGTAGTAGTAGTAGTAGTAGTAGTAGGGCCTAGTAGCAGTAGTAGTAGAAGTAGTAGTAGAAGGCCTACTTCAGTTTTACTTTTGTTCACATATGTGTTATTAGAGAGAGGAGAGAAGAGAGAGAGAGAGAGGAGAGAGAGAGAGAGATGCATAAATGTCTGTGACTATGTAAGTGTATGCATAATGTGGTTATATAAGTGCATATAGATGTCTCTCTAATCATCCCTACGACATACCTGCAAATAATCTTAAAGTAAATGCTTAACTGAACTATAAATTAAAGAGAAAAGCAGCATTGACAGCAAACTTTAAATCTGAAAAGACATCACACAAAGACATGCCTGATAATGGTGGCAAATGAGCTTGAAGAGGTAAACAGTCAAACAGCAGATGCTTGCTGGTTATTCTTCGTTATCCACAAATACAGTTTGCTTTCTTTGTATATTTAGTTTTTAAGGCATCAAGCTTTAATTTATAAAATATTGAGATAAAATGTCTGTATTGGTACATATTTTTCACTTTTAAATGAGGTATGCTGTTTACATGTTCATTATTAATTAAATGAGTGTTTTTATCAGCCACACCAAGCAACGTATTTTTGTACTGTTTTCTGAATCGGCACCAGACGGTTTGCTTTAATAATTGTAATCTGTGTAAACTTTAAGATGTTGAGGATATTTCTCTTGTATATGCATCTTTACAGAATAAGATGAAATATTTGGTTGGTAAATTTTGCTCACATCAGTGTGATCAAGATCAAAATATGCCCTGTTTCTTTCCCAGGCTGGAGAAGAAATCAAGGCCACCTTCGCTAATGTCTCAGAACTGACTGGTGACTCTTTCAAAAGATTTTCTGTACAAGAACCAATGGTAGAATATGACAAAATAGTCTGAGCTCTTTTTGGATAATGAGCTTCAGGTTTCATAGCAATCTCATTTTCGTTCACACCTATGAGTGTTGAACACTTCATTATATATTTGACAAGTGTTAGCTTTTTATGTTCGTCTAATGGTGAAATATTAATTTCCATATAAGTTCGGTAAGTTGAAGCATGGAATGGAAGCACAAGACATAATTTATA
>CM065736.1:2547888-2550388 GCA_033310375.1 Conus canariensis | reverse complement strand
TTAGACAAGGCGACCCTTGTTAGCCTTACTTGTACCTCATATGTGCCGAAATATTGTAGTTATGATTCGTCAGAACGAACGAATTGAAGGAAATGAACTACATACACTTGGAACTCTCCTCCCTTAATTCTCTGATAAGACATCTGGTTGTCTCGATAGCTCAGAACAGCCCTTTAAAGAAGGTATCAGTACAATGTTTACCTTCGGGAAGATCTCTGGCTTGAAAAAGAGTTGTGAGAATACCGAAGTCGTAAGGATTGGACCAGAAGAGGTTGTGGTGTAAAGTTTCTGTATGACATGCATTTTGTTTGGGACCCAGTTATTTTCAAAGTATAGGGAATAGAGTTTTCTCTGAATACAGAATGCGTTCCAGACTCAAACTTTGATGATAAGCTCTAAGACCCCCAAGATTACTGCCACGGAATGGTCAAGAAGAAAGTGAACACCTTTGGGAGGAGTTGCAGTGCTAAAGACGCATGTCCTGTCAAAACTGACGTATTTATTTACAGACCTAAGCGACATCGGTGACTTTTTTTTTTAAAACATATTATTCAAGACTTGAAGCATGTTTTCACAAATGTATATGTGATGGAAGGAGAGGTAAAATGAAACGAAAAGAGCTTTTATGTTTTTCCTATGACCGAGGGGGTGGAGTGGGGGTTTGGGGGTCTAAAGGTGATCACATTTCCTGCTTTCATAGCAGCTACGAAGATTAACTGGCTGAAGAGGCTACATACTGCTTCAGATTTTAACGTCTTTGCGTATGGTCCCTACCCTTATATGATTAACATCTTACAAAACCATGGTGATGACCATGGCAACCTGGATAAGTTACACACAGATATCCCTTTTTGGAAAGATGGTCTAGGGCACTACAAAAAGAAATTGTGTACCAAATGTCTTTCAGAAAATGACGGTGAGTTCGTAGCTGAATGTATTCATAACAACGCGAACATTGACAGGGAAAGATGCTGTACTGTGCATGTTCACGAAGGGATGGATGCTAAGATTTCCCACATCAAACGGTTCTCAAACACAGACAGAATTTTTCTTAGCTGCATGGAATTCAAAGAAAGATATCCAGCAATTCACAGAACAAATGTTCTTTTATAATAATGAGGTAATGAGTTAGATATTCAACTGACGGATCGTTAAACGATTATGGACGCCAAAATTTTGGTAATTTTTTTTAAAAGGCAGTAAAGCTGGAAAATATTAATTGTCTGTTGTTTTTTTTTCTTCTCCAGAATTATGCATAATGTATACAGGATGATTTACCTCGCTTTACGAACAAGTGGTGTCCTTATGTTCCTCGAATGATGAAATTCGTTGCAACAGACATTTCCATATATCAGCGCGAATGACTTCCTGGCGTAAGGATCATGGCCTAAAATCTTAAGGAGGCCTAAAACTTATGACTGTATACTTCCATGCCATCCCATGTCTGCCTCATCTGTTCTGTTCCCTGAAACCTTTCCTCTTTGTGTGCTGTCATTTTTGTGTTATTGTCGTGGTAAGTGGAATGTGTATGTGTGCGTGCGTGCGTGCGTGCGTGCGGTGTGTGTGTGTGTGTGTGTGTGTGTGTGTGTGTGTGTGTGTGTGTGTGAGTAGAGAGAGAGAGAGAGAGAGAGAGAGAGAGAGAGAGTGTGTGTGTGTGTGTGTGTGTGTGTGTGTGTGTGTGTGTGTGTACTCCCATATTTATTTTGCTGTCGACTTGGCTAAGTTATTCCATATAAGGAATATAGTTTCATTCTTTGTTATGACGATTCGATCGTGATTTGTGAACCAAGTATTCCCATCCCATCCATTGTAGAAAGATTCTGTGTAACTCATAACAAATGCATGGGAAAATTTATTTCTGTAGTCGATGAATCAATGCTTGACGCTTTTATTGATACGGTAAATAGAGGGAGAAGGTATATTACACAGACCAGGGACACAGGGAGAGCGAGCCAAATGTTGCTGTGGGTTGATGTCAACTGTGCTGGGGTTGATTTTTCAACTGTCACAGCTTGACGATGTATTGAGACAGTAGTTTGTCCACAGGTGGTTGGAAGCTATACTTCGAACTGTGCCGGGATGCAACTTGCATGGAAGCGACCAACTGTGCCTGGGGTTGATGTCAACTTGCACATTTTGGGGCTTACTTCCTGTCAACTTGCCGGGTTGTTGTCAACTATGCACACTTTTGGAGGCTTACTTCCTATGTCCGGTGTTAACTGTTGGAGCTTACTTCCTGTCAACGTGGTTGTGCCGGTGTTGATGTCAACTTGCACAACTTTTGGAAGCTTACTTCCTGTCAACTGTGCCCGGGGTTGTGTCAACTTGCACACTTTTGGAGCTTACTTCCTGTCAACTGTGCCCGGGGTTGTTGTCAACTTGCACACTTTTGGAGGCTTACTTCCTGTCAACTGTGCCCGGGTTGTTGTCAACTTGCACACTTTTGGAGGCTTACTTCCTGTCAACTGTGCCTGGGGTTGATGTCAACTTGCACACTTTT
>CM065736.1:2480388-2540388 GCA_033310375.1 Conus canariensis | reverse complement strand
CCTAAGGTGAAGGTGATCCAGATAATGTTGACAGGAAGGGGAGGGGAGGGGGAGGAGAGGAGGAAGAGCGAGTAAAGATTGCGGGTGGACGGAAGGAGAGGGCGGGGGAGGAGGGGGATGGCGAAGTGAAGGAAAGAGGGGAGCGGGAGAGAGGGGAGACAGCTTCGTAAATGATGTTCTTCCGATTCTCTGGTATGAAAACAGGCACGAAGCGACATTATCGACTTGACCAATCTATCATGCGGGGTCTCCTCTGATGCGGGTCTTCATAGAGACCTGACACATACAGGACTTTGTCATCTGCGGGATTAGGGACAGCGACAAAACGAGCTCCAGTGCAGCTAAGAGAATTCAATAACCGTTTGTTCCTGTGCTAGCAGGGTTATATTCTTTTCAAATTGAAGATGATACCTTTGTTTAAAATGTACGCATTTTCAGCATTCTAGCAATTTAGAGAACAAAAAATCTAAAGCTATATCAAGCAGAAAGTAACAATAGCGCCTTCTCATGGCTGTTTTCTGTTGTTATTGTTGTTGCTTTTGTTGCTGTTGTTGTTGATGTTGTCGTTGTTGTTGTTGCTGCTGCTGCTTTAGTATCTGTGCTTCACTGGCAGCAAATGTTGCAGAAATAATTCCCATTTCTGGCAACTCTTTCAAAACAGCATAAGCAAAATAACTCTTCAAGATTTGCACCAGTGAGAACTTTCTCCACCTTGAACCTTTCTTTGTACCTTCAGTATTTCCTTGTGTTGAAAGCCTTGTGAAATAAGTAGTTGATTCTTATGGAAAGTTTGTGAAAGCATTTGTTTGATAAAAAAAAAAAAAGACGTGGTGTGAATATTCCCTGGAATTAGAATTGTGACGACGTTTTTTTCATCTTTTATATTGTACACAGACTGTTGTGAAACCTTGTTCTTTGAGGACATTTATATATGTTTTCCTTATATTACTTTACGTAAAGCGCTTATCATCATCATCATCATCATCATCATCATCATCATCATCATCATCATCATATCATTATCTTCTTCTTCTTCTTCTTCTTGCTGCTGCTGCTGCTGCTGCTCTTCTTCCTCCTCCTCCTCCTCCTCCTCCTCCTCCTCCTTCTTCTCGTCGTCATCATCATCATCATCATCATCATCATCATCATCATCATCATCACATCATTTTTTATGTATCTGCTACTATTCCATAAACCACATCACCACCACCAAGCACCACCGCCACCACCACCACCACCACCACCACCAACAGCAACTACCACCACTACTACCACTACCACCACCACCAGTACTACCACCATTACCACCACTACCACTATTATAATTACTACTACTACTACTATGTACTACTACTACTATGTACTACTACTACTACTACTACTACTATTACTACTACTACTACTATACTACTACTACTATACTACTACTACTACTACTACTACTACTACTACTACTACTACTATGTACTCTACTACTACTACTATTAACTACTACTACTACTACTACTACTACTACTACTATACTACTACTACTATACTACTACTACTACTACTACTACTACTACTACTACTACTACTACTACTACTACTACTACTACTACTACTACTACTACTATGTACTACTACTACTACTACTACTACTACTACTACTACTACTACATACTACTATACTGATAGTAAACGATGATTGTAAGTTGATGATACGGCGATGGTGTTGGTGATGATTATGATGATGACAATGATGTTGTTGAAGTTGCTGCCAATGTTCCCTCACCCACTGACGTTCACATTTCTCGTGAGATGTAACAGGCCTGTCAGCGTTACAACATTAACTGCAGTTCTTTTTGATGTAACAGGCCTGTCAGCGTTACAACATTAACTGTAGTTTTTTTTTGATGTAACAGGCCTGTCACCGTTACAACATTAACTGTGGTTCTTTTTGATGTAACAGACCTGTCACCGTTACAACATTAACTGTGGTTCTTTTGATGTAACAGGCCTGTCACCGTTACAACATTAACTGTGGTTCTTTTTGATGTAACAGGCCTGTCACCGTTACAACATTAACTGTGGTTCTTTTTTTCCTCCTTCACAGGAGACGTCGGGGACTGGAAGAACTACCTGACAGTGGCTCAGAGTGAACGGCTTGACGCCGCCATGACACAGCTCCAGTCATGTGACTACCACTTCCGCTACACGCTGTAGAGAACTTGTGTGTCTCTCGCATTGTTCGGAGGGGCGTGTTATCAGCAATTCGTTGGTAGCCAGTGGAAAGGTCTAATAGTGAAGAGTTTGAGAAAAAAAATGAAAAAAGAGAAAGAAAGAAAAACAAGGAAAGATGGAATTTAACCTAAGATAGTTTAGGCTGGCATAGGTCAGTTAAATTCTTCTTCTTCTTTTTCTTCTTCTTCTTCAACCTAAGATAGTTTAGGCTGGCATAGGTCAGTTAAATTTTTCTTTCTTCTTCTTCTTCTTCTTCTTCTTCTTCTTCTTCTTCTCTTTCATCATCATCATCATCATCATCATCATCATCATCATCATCATCATCATCATCATCATTCATATCATCATCATCTTCTTCTTCTTCTTCTTCTTCTTCTTCTTCTTCTTCTTCTTCTTCTCTTTCATCATCATCATCATCATCATCATCATCATCATCATCATCATCATCATCATCATCATCATCATCATCTTCTTCTTCTTCTTCTTCTTCTTCTTCTTCTCTTTCATCATCATCATCATCATCATCATCATCATCATCATCATCATCATCATCTTCTTCTTCTTCTTTTTCATCATCATCATCATCATCATCATCATCATCATCTTCTTCTTCTTCTTCTTCTTCTTCTTCTTCTTCTTCTTCTTCTTCTTCTTCTCTTTCATCACCATCATCATCATCATCATCATCATCATCATCTTCATTATCATCATCATCATCATCATCATCATCATCATCATCATCATCTTCTTCTTCTTCTTCTTCTTCTTCTTCTCTAATTCTGTCATTGGAGTGCTATATAGAAGACCAGGTCATCATGTTTTCTAGTTCTGTCAATCGGGTCAGTCCTGGGCCTCTGCAAATGTTTTCCTTTCCATTGGTCAATGCTGTCCACTCATCGGACTTTGTTTTCTTCTATATTCCCCTCTACTAAGTTATAGATAAACGGATTTCACAAAACCTTTGAGGATGGGAGGTAACTGAAATCTAGAAAGCGAGGAATGTTTTAGTGCCGTTCACGGCCGATCAATTCCTACGGTGACAGTTTCTATTGTACACTTATCATATCCAGTGTGGTTGCCGCTTCCCGCAGTAAGATGTTCGCTATGAGAGCTTGTTCTACGGATTTACATGTCTTCAAACGTTTTTCTTTCGCATGAGATAGTGAATTGAGCCATACTGTATTCGGCCGTCAATTATTTTTTTTCCTGAAGCATATATGCATAATTAGGGTTTCTTGTGAACGCGGCAATTCAGATGGAACAATAAACAGTAAACAAGTAGGGTAACTTTTGCTCCCATAAGAAAACCTAACACAGAGTAACTTTTTTAGTTACTCTGTGTTAGGTTTTCTTATGGGAGCAAAAGTTACCCTACTTGTTTACTGTTTATTGTTTACTGTTCCCTGCCTCACTTCATTCTCAATTTCAGATGGAACAGTTTATCTTGAAAACATTTGACAGTTTTGTTTCCAAAGGCTCTTCCTCTTTTTTTTTTTTACAAGTTGGTGCCTAGGTATTTTCAAATGCATCAATCGAAAAACTGTCCCCTCCCACCCTTAACCTCCTCTCACTCCCCCTCAAAAAGTTCCCACTTGATGACATGTCCACTGGCAACAGCTTCATCGCTCCTTTCTGGTGCTGGATGATTTTTATGTATTTTCATTATTTTTATAGTAGTTTTCATTTCAAAAGTGTCTATGTCAGTGCTTTACATGTATCTATATATGTTGCTACTTTCTGGTGCTTAATGATTTTTATGTATTTTCATTATTTTTATAGCAATTTTCAGTTACAAAGTTTCTATGTCAGTGCTTTATATCTTTATATCTGTATTGCTGCTTTCTGGTGCTTAATGATTTTTATGTATTTTCATTATATCTTATAGCAGTTTTCAGTTAAAACCAAATTCTATGTCAGCGTTTTATAATTATCCGTCTATATTGCTCCTTTCAGGTGCTAAATGATTTTTTAATGTATTTTCATTATTTTTATATCAGTTTTCAGTTAAAAGTATGCGTGTGAGTGTGTGTCAGTGTCTGCGTGTGAGTGTGCCAGTGTGTCTGTGTGTGTGCGCGTGCGTGTTCTTGCGTGCGTACTTGTAAGTGTGTGTATGTGTGTGTGTGTGTGTGTGTGTGTGTGTGTGTGTGTGTAGAGGAGAGAGAGAGAGAGAGAGGAGAGAGAGAGAGAGAGAGAGAGAGAGAGAGAGAGAGAGAGAGCCAGTGCTCATATCTGATCACTTTATAACATTTTTTGCATTCCTGATGATAGTATTACTGTTGTCCTTAAAAATCAAACTGCTCTGAATATTTTGTCTTCCTGTATAATGACGTCATTCATTCAAATGACCAATCAGAATGAAGTTATGTTACTGAAGCTTAAATACAAATCAAGGGTATCTGGATTATGCTGCTTGTCTAGCGTGTGCAAATTGTCATAATGGGTATGTAGTTTGTATCTATCCCATCAAATGAGTCAAATTGTCATAATGGGTATGTAGTTTGTATCTACCCCATCAAATGAGCTCCTTTTGAATAAAACGTTGTTAACGCTGTCTTCTTTGTGTTTCCCAATTTTTGTATATGTGTGCCGCAAATGTCTTCCCTGTTCCTTTTCCGAGTTGACCATGTTCATGTGTCTGTGTTCAATGAGGGTGAAAGTGGTGTCACCATGTTCATGTGTCTGTGTTCAATGAGGGTGAAAGTGGTGTCACGATGTTCATGTGTCTGTGTTCAATGAGGGTGAAAGTGGTGTCACGATGTTCATGTGTCTGTGTTCAATGAGGGTGAAAGTGGTGTCACGATGTTCATGTGTCTGTGTTCAATGAGGGTGAAAGTGGTGTCACGATGTTCTGGTGTCTGTGTTCAATGAGGGTGAAAGTGGTGTCACGATGTTCTGGTGTCTGTGTTCAATGAGGGTGAAAGTGGTGTCACGATGTTCATGTGTCTGTGTTCAATGAGGGTGAAAGTGGTGTCACGATGTTCTGGTGTCTGTGTTCAATGAGGGTGAAAGTGGTGTCACGATGTTCTGGTGTCTGTGTTCAATGAGGGTGAAAGTGGTGTCACGATGTTCATGTGTCTGTGGTCAATGAGAGTGAAAGTGGTGTCACGATGTTCATGCGTCTGTGTTCAATGAGGATGAAAGGGGTGTCACGATGTTCTGGTGTCTGTGTTCAGTAATGAAAGTGGTGTCACAATGTTCTGGTGTCGGTGTTCAGTGAGAATGAAAGTGGTGTCACGATGTTCTGGTGTCTGTGTTCAATGAGGATGAAACTGGTGTCACGATATTCTGGTGTCTGTGTTCAATGAGGATGAAAGTGGTGTCACGATGTTCTGGTGTCTCTGTTCAATGAGAATGAAAGTGGTGTCACAATGTTCTGGTGTCTGTGTTCAATGAGGATGAAAGTGGTGTCACGATGTTCTGGTGTCTGTGTTCACTGAGGATGAAAGTGGTGTCACGATGTTTTGGTGTCTGTGTTCAGTGAGGATGAAAGTGGTGTCACGATGTTCTGGTGTCTGTGTTCAGTGAGGATGAAAGTGGTGTCACGATGTTCTGGTGTCTGTGTTCAATGAGGATGAAAGTGGTGTCACGATGTTTTGGTGTCTGTGTTCAATGAGGATGAAAGTGGTGTCACGATGTTCATGTGTCCGTGATCATTGAGGATGAAAGTGGTGTCACGATGTTTTGGTGTCTGTGTTCAATGAGGATGAAAGTGGTGTCACGATGTTCTGGTGTCTGTGTTCACTGAGGATGAAAGTGGTGTCACGATGTTCTGGTGTCTGTGTTCAATGAGGATGAAAGTGGTGTCACGATGTTCTGGTGTCTGTGTTCAATGAGGATGAAAGTGGTGTCACGTTGTTCTGTTGTCTGTGTTCACTGAGGATGAAAGTGGTGTCACGATGTTCTGGTGTCTGTGTTCAATGAGGATGAAAGTGGTGTCACGATGTTCTGGTGTCTGTGTTCAGCGAGGATGAAAGTGGTGTCACGATGTTCTAGTGTTTGTGGCCAGCTGTCTTTAATAGGTGCAATGTGACGACTGTTCCCACAACGAATCGCAACGAGAAGGAAGTTGACAGTTTTCGGGAAATTTTTGTAAAATAATATGCAAGATACTAATAATGATCAACACACACACACACACACACACACACACACACACACACACACACACACACACACACAGCACACACATGTGCGTGCGCACGTACACACACACGCGCGCGCGCACGTACACACACATGCACGCGCGCGCACACACTCACACACACACACACACACACACACACACACACACACACACACACACACACACACACACACACACACATGAACAAACAAACCTGAGGGGAAAAACAAAGATCAAGTTTTAGCATTCCATTTTCTATCGTGAACAAAAAAACCTGAGGGAAAAAAAGCAAAGATCAAGTTTTAACATTCCATTTTCTGATCCAGCTTTCTTCCGTTTAGATTCTTTTTTCTTCACGACAAACAGTAGAATGAAACTCGTGGAGAGCGTGGCAGCAGAGAGTCCTCAGAAGAGAAGCCCCCTTTAACTTAAGCAAGTGTTTCGGCCCTTATCTCCTGACACTCTAGGGGGGTTGGGCCACACCCAGTTCATGACTCCGGATGTCCCTCTGCTGCCCCCCCTTTTTTCCCATCTTGGGACGAGTCATGGCTGGGATTCGAACCCATGACCCTCTGGACATGCTCATTTTCCACTTAATGACTCGCACTCTAACCACAAACAAAATATGATTATAGTTATTGTCCTTTAGGAGAAGGCCCAAAAAAGGAAATCTTTTCAAATTTGAGAAGAGTGATTGCTCGTTCTTTGTTTTCATTGTCCAGAATGTTGTTTTATCTTGCCCGAATAAGACCTAAGAGGTCGAAGTGCGTCGTATTTTGTCTTGCAATTTGTTGGTTCATGTTAATCGGTGAAGTTACATAAAATTCTGTTTGAACAATTTTCAAATAGCGTTCAGCTGCCATGCCCCTTAAATAGTAACAGCCGGTGATTGGTGGAAAGAAAAGTCGCGATGCTTACTATGTCATTATGCATGCACGCGCGCGCGCGCGCGCGCACACACACACACACACACACACACACACACACACACACACACACACACACTACTACTACTACTACTACTACTACTACTACTACTACTACTACTGTCTTATATGGTTCATGTGTTGCTGAAATTGCCATGGTTATTTCGCAGTCACAGGTTGCAAAATTTTTGTAAAGATCATAACTTTGTGTGCCACCAGGGTATTTCACTTATGTGAATATGCACATATCAGATGTGGCTCTGCAAGTACTATATAAGTTGAATTTGAAGGTATTTCTTTTTTTTTTTTAACAAGTGTCTAATATCATTTGGCGATGAAAAGATATTAAATAAACCACTCTAACTGAACTGAACACACACACACACACACACACACACACACACACACACACACACACACACACACACACACACAGGCCCGTACCCGCACACCTATACACACACATGCGTACATTCACTACACTCACAATAATAAAAATAGCACAACCAATGTCAGGTAGGTACTCAAGGTCTGACCAGCGCGTTGGGCTAATGCTGTAGATCAGACATCTACTAAGTCGTAGCCACGAGAACCACTTCTTTAATTCTCTCATCTTAGTAATTTATTTATTTATCCATCCGCTTTAAATCATGCACCGTGTGGTCTCAAAGTGCAGCGGATATGGTGTAGCGTATATGGACTTGTCCGCACGCAGTGACGCCTCCTTGATGAAACTGTAACTGAAACGATGTTATACGGTGACGTGGAAATGGGAGCCGTGGAGCCCACCTTGTGCAGTTTGAGGTCGTTGGCAGTGACATGCACAATGCCTTGACACGCTAAACGAGAGGTCGTTGGCAGTGACATGCACAATGCCTTGACACGCTAAACGAGAGGTCGTTGGCAGTGACATGCACAATGCCTTGACACGCTAAACGAGAGGTCGTTGGCAGTGACATGCACAATGCCTTGACACGCTAAACGAGAGGTCGTTGGCAGTGACATGCACAATGCCTTGACACGCTAAACGGGGCTCATACTGCCGTCCTGTTTTTCACGTGCCATCGAAGATAATCCGGATAATCACTGTGTGACTCCCGTCCAAAAGGTCATTTTGATCTGAACGGTGTGGGCGGAAGGGTCAACTTCCGGTCATCTTGTGGTTTCCCGTCAGCCTGCTTCCGTTCGGTCCGTCAACAGCCCACACACCACAGTTAGCATTTTGCTCTAAATCACTACAGACCACACACCACAGTTAGCATTTTGCTCTAAAACACTACAGACCACACACCACAGTTAGCATTTTGCTCTAAATCACTACAGACCACACACCACAGTTAGCATTTTGCTCTAAATCACTATATAATCCTCAACAGACCACACACCACAGTTAGCATTTTGCTCTAAATCACTGTATAATCCTCAACAGACCACACACCACAGTCAGCATTTTGCTCTGAATCACTGTATAATCCTCAACAGACAACACACCACAGTTAGCATTTTGCTCTAAATCACTACAGACCACACACCACAGTTAGCATTTTGCTCTAAATCACTGAATAATCATCAACAGACCACACACCACAGTTAGCATTTTGCTCTAAATCACTACAGACCACACACCACAGATAGCATTTTGCTCTAAATCACGACAGACCACACACCAGTGTTAGCATTTTGCTCTAAATCACTGTATAATCCCCAACAGACCACACACCACAGTTAGCATTTTGCTCTAAATCACTGTATAATCCTCAACAGACCACACAACACAGTTAGCATTGTGCTCTAAATCACTACAGACCACACACCACAGTTAGCATTTTGCTCTAAATCACTGTATAATCATCAACAGACCACACACAACAGTTAGCATTTTGCCCTAAATCACTACAGACCACACACCACAGTGTAGCATGTTGCTCTAAATCACTACAGACCACACAAAACAGTTAGCATTTTGCTCTAAATCACTACAGACCACACACCACAGTTAGCATTTTGCTCTAAATCACTGTATAATCCTCAACAGACCACACACCACAGTTAGCATTTTGCTCTAAATCACAACAGACCACACACAACAATTAGCATTTTGCTCTGAATCACTGTATAATCCTCAACAGATCACACTCCACAGTTAGTATTTTGCTCTAAACCACTGTATAATCCTCAACAGACCACACACCACAGTTAGAATTTTGCTCTAAATCACTACAGACCACACACCACAGTTAGCATTTTGCTCTAAATCACGACAGACCACACGCCACAGTTAGCATTTTGCTCTAAATCACTGTATAATCCTCAACAGACCACACACCACAATTAGCATTTTGCTCTAAATCACTACAGACCACACACCACAGTTAGCGTTTTGCTCTAAATCACTACAGACCACACACCACAGTTAGCATTTTGCTCTAAATCACTACAGACCACACACAACAGTTAGCATTTCGCTCTAAATCACTGTATAATCCTCAACAGACACACACCACAGTTAGCATTTTGCTCTTAATCACTACTGACCACACACCACAGTTAGCATTTTGCTCTAAATCACTACAGACCACACACCACAGTTAGCATTTTGCTCTAAATCACTGTATAATCCTCAACAGACCACACACCACAGATAGCATTTTGCTCTAAATCACTGTATAATCCTCAACAGACCACACACCACAGTTAGCATTTTGCTCTAAATCACTACAGACCACACACCACAGTTAGCATTTTGCTCTAAATCACTGTATAATCCTCAAGAGACCACACACAACAGTTAGCATTTTGCTCTAAATCGCTATAGACCACACACCACAGTCAGCATTTTGCTCTGAATCACTGTATAATCCTCAACAGACAACACACCACAGTTAGAATTTTGCTATAAATCACTACAGACCACACACCACAGTTAGCATTTTGCTCTAAATCACTGTATAATCATCAACAGACCACACACCATAGTTAGCATTTTGCTCTAAATCACCACAGACCACACACCACAGATAGCATTTTGCTCTAAATCACGACAGACCACACACCAGTGTTAGCATTTTGCTCTAAATCACTGTATAATCCCCAACAGACCACACACCACAGTTAGCATTTTGCTCTAAATCACTGTATAATCCTCAACAGACCACACACCACAGTTAGCATTTTGCTCTAAATCACTACAGACCACACACCACAGTTAGCATTTTGCTCTAAATCACTGTATAATCCTCAACAGACCACACACAACAGTTAGCATTTTGCCCTAAATCGCTACAGACCACACACCACAGTGTAGCATGTTGCTCTAAATCACTACAGACCACACAAAACAGTTAGCATTTTGCTCTAAATCGCTACAGACCACACACCACAGTTAGCATTTTGCTCTAAATCACTGTATAATCCTCAACAGACCACACACCACAGTTAGCATTTTGCTCTAAATCACAACAGACCACACACAACAATTAGCATTTTGCTCTGAATCACTGTATAATCCTCAACAGATCACACTCCACAGTTAGTATTTTGCTCTAAACCACTGTATAATCCTCAACAGACCACACACAACAGTTAGCATTTTGCCCTAAATCGCTACAGACCACACACCACAGTGTAGCATGTTGCTCTAAATCACTACAGACCACACAAAACAGTTAGCATTTTGCTCTAAATCACTACAGACCACACACCACAGTTAGCATTTTGCTCTAAATCACTGTATAATCCTCAACAGACCACACACCACAGTTAGCATTTTGCTCTAAATCACAACAGACCACACACAACAATTAGCATTTTGCTCTGAATCACTGTATAATCCTCAACAGATCACACTCCACAGTTAGTATTTTGCTCTAAACCACTGTATAATCCTCAACAGACCACACACCACAGTTAGCATTTTGCTCTAAATCACTACAGACCACACACCACAATTAGCATTTTGCTCTAAATCACTACAGACCACACACCACAGTTAGCGTTTTGCTCTAAATCACTACAGACCACACACCACAGTTAGCATTTTGCTCTAAATCACTACAGACCACACACAACAGTTAGCATTTCGCTCTAAATCACTGTATAATCCTCAACAGACACACACAACAGTTAGCATTTTGCTCTTAATCACTACAGACCATACACCACAGTTAGCATTTTGCTCTAAATCACTACATACCACACACCACAGTTAGCATTTTGCTCTAAATCACTGTATAATACTCAACAGACCACACACCACAGATAGCATTTTGCTCTAAATCACTGTATAATCCTCAACAGACCACACACAACAGTTAGCATTTTGCTCTAAATCACTACAGACCACACACCACAGTTAGCATTTTGCTCTAAATCACTGTATAATCCTCAACAGACCACACACAACAGTTAGCATTTTGCTCTAAATCGCTATAGACCACACACCACAGTTAGCATGTTGCTCTAAATCACTACAGACCACACACCACAGTTAGCATTCCGCTCTAAATCACTACAGACCACACACCACAGTTAGCATTTTGCTCTAAATCACTGTATAATCCTCAACAGACCACACACCTCAGTTAGCATTTTGCTCTAAATCACTACAGACCACACACCACAGTTAGCATTTTACTCTGAATCACTGTATAATCCTCAACAGATCACACTCCACAGTTAGTATTTTGCTCTAAATCACTACAGACCACACACCACAGTTAGCATTTTGCTCTAAATCACTGTGTAATCCTCAACAGACCACACACCACAGTTAGTATTTTTCTCTAAACCACTGTATAGTCCTCAAAAGACCACACACCACAGTTAACATTTTGCTCTAAATCACTACAGACCACACACACACAGTTAGCATTTTGCTCTAAATCACTGTGTAATCCTCAACAGACCACACACCACAGTTAGCATTTTGCTCTGAATCACTGTATAATCCTCAACAGACCACACACCACAGTTAGCATTTTGCGCTAAATCACTACAGACCACACACCACAGTTAGCATTTTGCTCTAAATCACTGTATAATCCTCAACAGACCACACACCACAGTTAGCATTTTGCTCTGAATCACTGTATAATCCTCAACAGACCACACACCACAGTTAGCATTTTGCTGTAAATCACTACAGACCACACACCACAGTTAGCATTTTGCTCTAAATCACTACAGACCACACACCACAGTTAGCATTTTGCTCTAGATCACTGTATAATCCTCAACAGACCACACACCACAGTTAGCATTTTGCTCTATATCACTGTATAATCCTCAACAGACAACACACCACAGTTAGCATTTTGCTCTTAATCACTACAGACCATACACCACAGTTAGCATTTTGCTCTAAATCACTACATACCACACACCACAGTTAGCATTTTGCTCTAAATCACTGTATAATACTCAACAGACCACACACCACAGATAGCATTTTGCTCTAAATCACTGTATAATCCTCAACAGACCACACACAACAGTTAGCATTTTGCTCTAAATCACTACAGACCACACACCACAGTTAGCATTTTGCTCTAAATCACTGTATAATCCTCAACAGACCACACACAACAGTTAGCATTTTGCTCTAAATCGCTATAGACCACACACCACAGTTAGCATGTTGCTCTAAATCACTACAGACCACACACCACAGTTAGCATTCCGCTCTAAATCACTACAGACCACACACCACAGTTAGCATTTTGCTCTAAATCACTGTATAATCCTCAACAGACCACACACCTCAGTTAGCATTTTGCTCTAAATCACTACAGACCACACACCGCAGTTAGCATTTTACTCTGAATCACTGTATAATCCTCAACAGATCACACTCCACAGTTAGTATTTTGCTCTAAATCACTACAGACCCACACACCACAGTTAGCATTTTGCTCTAAATCACTGTGTAATCCTCAACAGACCACACACCACAGTTAGTATTTTTCTCTAAACCACTGTATAGTCCTCAAAAGACCACACACCACAGTTAACATTTTGCTCTAAATCACTACAGACCACACACCACAGTTAGCATTTTGCTCTAAATCACTGTGTAATCCTCAACAGACCACACACCACAGTTAGCATTTTGCTCTGAATCACTGTATAATCCTCAACAGACCACACACCACAGTTAGCATTTTGCGCTAAATCACTACAGACCACACACCACAGTTAGCATTTTGCTCTAAATCACTGTATAATCCTCAACAGACCACACACCACAGTTAGCATTTTGCTCTGAATCACTGTATAATCCTCAACAGACCACACACCAGTTAGCATTTTGCTCTAAATCACTACAGACCACACACCACAGTTAGCATTTTGCTCTAAATCACTACAGACCACACACCACAGTTAGCATTTTGCTCTAGATCACTGTATAATCCTCAACAGACCACACACCACAGTTAGCATTTTGCTCTAAATCACTGTATAATCCTCAACAGACAACACACCACAGTTAGCATTTTGCCCTAAATCGCTACAGATCACACACCACAGTTAGCATGTTGCTCTAAATCACTACAGACCACACACCACAGTTAGCATTTTGCTCTAAATCACGACAGACCACACACCACAGTTAGCATTTTGCTCTAAATCACTGTATAATCCTCAACAGACCACACACCACAGTTAGCATTTTGCTCTAAATCACTACAGACCACACACCACAGTTAGCATTTTGCTCTAAATCACTGTGTAATCCTCAACAGACCACACACCACAGTTAGCATTTTGCTCTAAATCACTACAGACCACACACCACAGTTAGCATTTTGCTCTAAATCACTGTATAATCCTCAACAGACCACACACCACAATTAGCATTTTGCTCTAAATCACTACAGACCACACACCACAGTCAGCATTTTGCTCTAAATCACTACAGACCACACAATACAGTTAGCATTTTGCTCTAAATCACTGTATAATCCTCAACAGCCCACACACCACAGTTAGCATTTTGCTCTAAATCACTACAGACCACACACCACAGTTAGCATTTTGCTCTAAATCACTACAGACCACGCACCAGTGTTAGCATTTTGCTCTAAATCCCTGCATAATCCTCAACAGACCACACACCACAGTTAGCATTTTGCTCTAAATCCCTGTATAATCCTCAACAGACCACACACCACAGTTAGCATTTTGCTCTAAATCACTGTATAATCCTCAACAGACCACACACCACAGTTAGCATTTTGCTCTAAATCACTGTATAATCCATGGAAGCGTTTTGAGGCCTAGCATAAGTTTAAAGCAGCATTAAATGTTGAAAATGATAATTGATCAAAGACACACAACCAATCATTTTACTTGTCTTTTTGGGATTTCCATCGATGACCTTGATATATATGTATATATATATATATATATATATATGTATAGAGAGAGAGAGAGAGAAGAGAGAGAGAGAAGAGAAGAGAGAGAGAGAGATATTTGTTATATTAAAAGCAAGTTAAAATCAAGCTTCTAAAAAAAAACACAAATTTGTTTCACGCTGTGCGGTCGTCAGGATGTGATGAGCTTGTGTTGCCAGTGCCACGTTATATATATAGCTAGCTGGTTTGCTGTTGTTTTCTTTCCCGTGCTACATGTGTTTCTCAGGTGTTGGTTTTTTTCGCTGATAGGAACTTCCATCTGTGTCTGCAATTGTTAACCATTTCTGTTCTAACATTTAGAGTTGCCAACTGTGGTTTACATAGTATAATGTATTTCTCTGTTAGGCATAGAGTGCATTTTTTTGAAATGTTGTTGTATGATGCTGCTCTTTTTAAAATTTTCCAAGATATGTTGTAGTCTATGTTTTTATCTTTACGTTTCCAAATGTATTTACTCAATTCTGTTTGGTTTTTGTATCTTTCTTTGTTGAATGATTGTTTATGGTTTGCATATCTAGTTTTGAATTGGTTTTCCGTGATACCTACATATGTTTCTTTTGCGTTCTCTGATGTTACAGTGGCTTGGTACACAATGTTGTTATAAAGGCATTTGTTGCTTAGGGGGCACTGTTCTTTTTTGGTACAGTTACAAGATTTCCTTTCGTTACCCTCCTTTTTTCTGTGCTGCTTTTCATTTTGTTTGCTGAATCGATGGCATTTTTAAGGTTCGGCATACATGAATATGATAATTTGATGTTGTTTTTGTTGAATATCTTAAATAATTTATGGTCTTTTGGGAAAGATGATGTCAAGATTTTAAAGAATTCTTTCCCTACATTTGTTTTAACTCTTGCATCATATGGGGGATTGTACCATATGTAGATGTTTTTAGAAGCTTGATTTTAACTTGCTTTTAATATAACAAATGTCGCTCCCACTGTGGTTGAGCACTGTTTTTAAGATTGCGCTGATCCTCAGTACCATTCTCTCTCTCTCTCTCTCTCTCTCTATATATATATATATAGAAACAACCACACAATATATATATATATATATATATATATATATGAATGTGTGTGTGTGTGTGTGTGAGAGAGAGAGAGAGAGAGAGAGAGAGAGAGAGAGAGAGAGAGGTGAATGGACTAAAGTGTGTGTGTGTGTGTGTGTGTGTGTGTGTGTGTGTGTGTGTGTGTGTGTGTGTGTGTGTGAGATGAGCGCACGCGCGTGCGTGCGCGTGTGCAAAAATGCAATAATGACTAAATAGATAAAGCAAACCAGACAAACGAATGAAAACGTGAATGAAGCAAATAAGCAGTGAGACGAATAGATACCTTTCCAAATGACAGTCCATTTTATTATGTCAAAGTACAAAAGGGGATGCGAACATAATTCGGGTCCTTGTTTTCTTCATTTCATATAGCTGCATGACATTCATTCTCTTGACATCGGCTCAAAATCAGACATTCATCTTGTCTCATTTCTGAAAGGGTTAAAACCAATGTATGTGTAACAAAATGATTACAGACAAGCAATTCTTACTTCATATGTGAATCTGACCGTCAAATGTATTTGACATAGATCTCAGTAACTAAAACCCGCCAATATCGTCGCCATTTTCATATGACAGTGTTACATTAGGAAAATCTTATCAAAGTATTCAGGGCACATTTCGCCTAACTCCTCGGCGAGTTACATAGGTACATGATGAGGGTTCTCAAGTTCTTTGTGTGGAAGTGAATTGAAAAAAAAAAAGCATCTGGCTGATGTTCATTCATCTGTTGAGTCGACGAGAACCATATCAGTCATCATGGGGTTGAGGTAGTGGGGTTGAGGTGTTGAGGAGATACGCAGGTAGCTGATCAAGCCGATCCGTGCACGGAATGTGCGGTGACAGCCTCGGACAGGCAATGTGGGAGACCTGCTCTGGATTGCTGGCGCGGGTTTTTCTTTGCCAGTCTTTTTTGTTATGCTGGAGCTGTTCTCCTTTCTTCACACACATTGGCACCTTTGTGGATAGAGTAGCGCCATCTAGCTTGATCCATAGCAGTTTGATCCCAGGGTTGATGTCAAACGCTTTCAAGGATGTTTTGAGAATATCTTTGAAGCGTTTCTTCCGATCTCCATGAGAATGCACATCTGGCTGAGAGATTTCAGGGCTGTTGTTTTGTTTTGTTTTTATTTAGATATTGGTGTAACGTATCATCATCAGTTCACGCCCTGCGTGTGAAAAAGAGCACATGCCCAGACTTACTGCCCTCCCCTCCCCCACCCATCCCCTCACACTTCCATCCCTCTCCAAGTGGATGTAAATGAAGACTGCACCCCCCTCCCCCCCCCCTCCCTTCTTCCTTTCAAAATCACTCCCCTTTAAAATTCTCAAAATATGTCATTTCATGTCATGTCATGTCATGTCATATCATATCATGCCATGCCATGTCATATCATATAAAATTATAATATCATATTATATATGAAAAAGATTTCAGTCAGTATAGGAAACTATCAGACAGAACTGTAACAAGACATTTAATCCCTGTCCCTCGCAGTCATTTAATCCCTGTCTCTACAAGAGTGAAGAGGCCTAGGGTGCAATGGGCTGAATATGAATATGGGCTGAATATGAATTTTACGTTTTAATTAATCGTCTGAGGGGACGCTTCCTTTGTTGCAGAGACGTGAGAACTTTTAGTGTAATGACTGGTCTTTGGGTGATGTATGGTAATGTTGATTATTGCCCAGCCAGCCGAAAAGGCCATATCAGAGCTGTCACCGCATTGACATCAACTCACAAGTCATTAAATTACAACACACACAAAAAAAACCAACATTTACACAACCCTTTCAAATACACCTTTCTTTCTTCTGTAAAATGTTTTTAGGTCAGATGAAAAATGTTAATCTCTTTCAGAAATTCAAAGATCACATTAGATGGGACATTCTGAACAAGGTTTTCATGGAGTCTGCTGTAAAATGTTTATACCTCACATCATGCGGTCCCTAGGTAATTCCCGATTCAGTAAGAGAGAGGAGAGAGAGAGAGAGAGAGAGAGAGAGAGAGAGAGAGAAGAGAGAGAGAGAAGCAAGCAAATAATACCATACTTAGGCAACAGACACGAAATCTCTAGTGTAATTATTATATCACTGTTATTTCTCTTTCTGGTGCGGATTGAATGGCAAATATCCTCTGACGGGCAGATAGTCTTTGGGAAGGTTGGTTACACTAGAGGGAAAACTGGCTACAGTTGGTAGCAGAAGGGACACTGAATACAGCTGGTTGCAGAAGGGACATTGACTACAGTTGGTAGCAAAAGGGACACTGGCTACAGTTGATAGCAGAAGGGACACTGGCTACAGTTGATAGCAGAAGGGACACTGGCTACAGTTGATAGCAGAAGGGACATTGAATACAGCTGGTAGCAGAAGGGACACTGAATACAGCTGGTTGCAGAAGGGACATTGACTACAGTTGGTAGCAAAAGGGACACTGGCTACAGTTGGTAGCAGAAGGGACACTGGCTACAGTTGATAGCAGAAGGGACACTGGCTACAGTTGATAGCAGAAGGGACACTGAATACAGTTGGTAGCAGAAGGGACATTGAATACAGCTGGTAGCAGAAGGGACACTGAATACAGCTGGTAGCAGAAGGGACATTGACTACAGTTGATAGCAAAAGGGACACTGGCTACAGTTGATAGCAGAAGGGACACTGGCTACAGTTGGTAGCAGAAGGGACACTGGCTACAGTTGGTAGCAGAAGGGACACTGGCTACAGTCGGTAGCAGAAGGGACACTGGTTACAGTTGGTAGCAGAATGGGCACTGGCTACAGTTGGTAGCAGAAGGGGCACTGGCTACATTTCATAGCATAAGTGAGACTGGCTACAGTTGGTAGCAGAAGGGACACTGGTTACAGTTGGTAGCAGAAGGGGCACTGGCTACATTTTATAGCATAAGTGAGACTGGCTACAGTTGGTAGCAGAACGGACACTGGCTACAGTTGGTGGCAGAAGGGACACTGGCTACAGTTGGTAGCAGAAGGGACACTGGCTACATTTGGTAGCAGAAGGGACACTGGCTACAGTTGGTAGCAGAAGTGATAGGCACGTGACTTCAGCTTGGTCACCTCCGCGTCCAGCCGTTCACTGTGGGCCACTGTCAGGTAGTTCTTCCAGTCCCCGACTTCTCCTGGTGAAGGAAACAAATAAACAGATAAATAAATACATTAATAAATGAACAGGTCAATAAAGAAACAAAGAAATAATAAATGATTAAGTTGAATGAGTTAGTAAATAAGTAACACATAGATAAACAAACTGATTAAATCAATTAATAAATTAAGTAAGTAAGTAAGTAAGTAAGTAATTATTTACTTTTTTAATCAATCAGTTCTGATTGATTAATTAATCAACTGATTCATTGATTGATTGATTAATTAATTAATTAATAAACAAGCAACTAGTTGAATAATTTCCATAAATGATTAAATGAATATACGAACAAATAGGAAATGTAAAAAAAAAAAAAGAAGAAAGAAATAGATAAATAAAAATACATAGATAGATAGAACGATCGACAGAGAGAGAGAGAGAGAGAGAGAGAGAGAGAGAGAGAGAGAGAGAGAGAGAGAGAGGTGGACAGGGTAGATTGATAGACAGGGAAAAAGATAGATAGATACATAGATAGACAGATAGATACATAGATAAGTACAGGACAGACAAAGAGTATATAGACAAATCACAAACAAAATACATAAAAGGCAGCTGTCAGGTATATAGATCGAACTTTCCTTGACTGGCATGGCTTAAAACAAAACATGTATTCCTGGAGTGCTTTTGTTCGCCGTTCTTTACTGGATGAAATTCAAACCAAGAAGCAAGCTGATGCAGTAAGTGACACGATCTCAGTGATCCTTCGTCCCTTTCTTTATTTCTACTGATGTAGTAAGTGACACGATCTCAGTGATCCTTCTGTCCCTTTCTTTATTTCTACTGATGCAGTAAGTGACACGATCTCAGTGATCCTTCTGTCCCTTTCTTTATTTCTACTGATGCAGTATGACACGATCTCAGTGACCTTCTGTCCTTTCTTTATTTCTACTGATGCAGTAGTGACACGATCTCAGTGATCCCTTCTGTCCCTTTCTTTATTTCTACTGATGCATTATGATGACACGATCTCAGTGACCCTTCTGCCCCCTTTCTTTATTTCTTCTACTGATGCAGTGGACACGATCTCAGTGATCCTTCTGTCCCTTTCTTTATTTCTACTGATGCAGTAAGTGACACGATCTCAGTGACCCTTCTGTCCCTTTCTTTATTTCTACTGATGCAGTAAGTGACACGATCTCAGTGATCCTTCTGTCCCTTTCTTTTTTTCTACTTGCATGCAGTGACACTGATACTCAGTGATCCTCATTTCTGTCCCTTTCTTTATTTCTACTGATGCAGTAAGTGACACGATCTCAGTGACCCTTCTGTCCCTTTCTTTATTTCTACTGATGCAGTGACACGATCTCAGTGCCCTTCTGTCCCTTTCTTATTTCTACTGATGCAGTAAGTGACACGATCTCAGTGACCCTTCTGTCCCTTTCTTTATTTCTACTGATGAGAGTGACACGATCTCAGTGACCTTCTGTCCCTTTCTTTATTTCTACTGATGCAGTGACACGATCTCAGTGACCTTCTGTCCCTTTCTTTATTTCTACTGATGCAGTGACACGATCTCAGTGACCTTCTGTCCCTTTCTTTATTTCTACTGATGCAGTGACACGATCTCAGTGACCCTTCTGTCCCTTTCTTATTTCTACTGATGCAGTAGTGACACGATCTCAGTGATCCTTCTGTCCCTTTCTTTATTTCTACTGATGCAGTGACACGATCTCAGTGACCTTCTGTCCCTTCTTTATTTCTACTGATGCAGTGTACACGATCTCAGTGATCCTTCTGTCCCTTTCTTTATTTCTACTGATGCAGTAAGTGACACGATCTCAGTGACCCTTCTGTCCCTTTCTTTATTTCTACTGATGCAGTAAGTGACACGATCTCAGTGACCTTCTGTCCCTTCTTATTTCTACTGATGCAGTGACACGATCTCAGTGACCTTCTGTCCCTTTCTTTATTTCTACTGATGCAGTGACACGATCTCAGTGACCTTCTGTCCCTTTCTTATTTCTACTGATGCAGTGACACGATCTCAGTGACCCTTCTGTCCCTTTCTTTATTTCTACTGATGCAAGTGACACGATCTCAGTGACCCTTCTGTCCCTTTCTTTATTTCTACTGATGCAGTAGACACGATCTCAGTGACCCTTCTGTCCCTTTCTTTATTTCTACTGATGCAGTAAGTGACACGATCTCAGTGACCTTCTGTCCCTTTCTTTATTTCTACTGATGCAGTAGTGCACGATCTCAGTGACCTTCTGTCCCTTTCTTTATTTCTACTGATGCAGTGACACGATCTCATGACCTTCTGTCCCTTTCTTTTTTCTATGATGCATGACCGATCTCAGTGACCTTCTGTCCCTTTCTTATTTCTATGATGCAGTGACACGATCTCAGTGACCTTCTGCCTTTCTTTATTTCTACTGATGCTGACCATCTCATGACCTCTTCCTTTCTTATTCTACTGATGCAGTGACACGATCTCATGACTTCTGTCCTTTCTTATTTCTACTGATGCATGTGACACGATCTCTGACCTTCTGTCCTTCTTTATTCTACTGATGCAGTGACCGATCTCAGTGACCTTCTGTCCTTTCTTTATTTATGAGCAGTGACACGATTCATGACCTCTGTCCCTTTCTTATTTCTACTGATGCAGTGACCGATCTCAGTGACTTCTGTCCTTTCTTATTTCTACTGATGCAGAGGACACTAGCTAAGAGCAGCGATCTCATGACCCTTCTGTCCTTTCTTTATTTCTACTGATGCAGTGACACATCTCGTGACCTTCTGCCCTTCTTTTATGATGCAGTGACACGATTCAGTACTTCTGTCCCTTTCTTTATCTAGATGCAGTGACCGATCTCAGTGACCCTTCTGTCCCTTTCTTTCTATGATGCATGTGACACATCTCAGTGACCTTCTGTCCCTTTATTTCTACTGATGCATGACACGATCTCAGTACCTTCTGTCCTTTCTTTATTTCTATGATCGTGCCGACTATGCTTCTGTCCTTATTTTACTGAGCGACACGTCTCAGTGACCTTCTGTCCTTTCTTTATTTCTATGATGCAGTAGTGACACGATCTCAGTGACCTTCTGTCCTTTTTATTTATGATGCAGTGACCGATCTCAGTGACCTTCTGCCTTTCTTTATTTTACTGATGAGTAGACACGATCTCAGTGATCTTCTTCCCTTTCTTTTTTTACTGATGCGTGACACGATCTCAGTGACTTCTGCCCTTTCTTTATTTCTATGATGCAAGTGACACGATCTCAGTGACCTTCTGTCCTTTCTTTATTTCTACTGATGCTAGTGACACGATTCAGGACTTGTCCTTTTTTATTTCTATGATGCAGTAGTGACACGATCTGTCCTTTCATCTACTGTCTGACCGATCAGTGACCCTTCTGTCCTTTTTTTTCTACTGATGCAGTGACAGATCTCAGTGACTTCTGTCCCTTTCTTTTTCTACTGATGCAGTGACACGATCTCAGGACTTCTGTCCTTTCTTTATTTCTTGATGCGTGACACGATCTCAGTGACCTTCTGTCCCTTTCTTTATTTCTACTGATGCAGTAGTGACACGATCTCAGTGACCCTTCTGTCCCTTTCTTATTTCTACTGATGCAAGTGACACGATCTCAGTATCCTTCTGTCCCTTTCTTTATTTCTACTGATGAGTGACACGATCTCAGTGACCTTCTGCCCTTTCTTATTTCTATGATCAGTAGACACGATCTCAGTGACCTTCTGTCCCTTTCTTTATTTTACTGATGCATAGTGACACGATCTCAGTGATCCTTCTGTCCCTTTCTTTATTTCTACTGATGCAGTGACACGATCTCAGTGATCCTTCTGTCCCTTTCTTTATTTCTACTGATGCAGTAAGTGACACGATCTCAGTGACCCTTCTGCCCTTTCTTTATTTCTACTGATGCAGTAAGTGACACGATCTCAGTGATCCTTCTGTCCCTTTATGTCTATGATGCAGTGACACGATCTCAGTGACCCTTCTGTCCCTTTCTTTATTTCTACTGATGCAGTAGTGACACGATCTCAGTGATCCTTCTGTCCCTTTATTCTACTGATGCATGACACGATCTCAGTGACCCTTCTGTCCCTTTCTTTATTTCTACTGATGCAGTGACACGATCTCAGTGACCCTTCTGTCCCTTTATTTCTACTGATGCAGTGACACGATCTCGTGATCCTTCTGTCCCTTTCTTTATTTCTACTGATGCAGTAAGGACACGATCTCAGTGACCTTCTGTCCCTTTCTTTATTTCTTCTGATGCAGTGACACGATCTCAGTGACCCTTCTGTCCCTTTCTTTATTTCTACTGATGCAGTGACACGATCTCAGTGACCTTCTGTCCCTTTCTTTATTTCTTCTGATGCAGTAAGTGACACGATCTCAGTGATCCTTCTGTCCCTTTCTTTATTTCTACTGATGCAGTAAGTGACACGATCTCAGTGACCCTTCTGTCCCTTTCTTTATTTCTACTGATGCAGTAAGTGACACGATCTCAGTGATCCTTCTGTCCCTTTCTTTATTTCTGCTGATGCAGTGACACGATCTCAGTGACCCTTCTGTCCCTTTCTTTATTTCTACTGATGCAGTAAGTGACACGATCTTAGTGACCCTTCTGTCCCTTTCTTTATTTCTACTGATGCAGTGACACGATCTCAGTGACCCTTCTGTCCCTTTTTTTAATTTCTACTTGTACGATTTTTCTTTTTAGCGAATCTGGATCGTTGAGTATCGCCACACCCGATGACCATTGGTTCTTAGAGAAAAAAAAAAAAGGATCGAGTCACATGCATCGTTCAAATTCCGGTGAAGCTTCCAAAAGTGCGAATACATTTAACGAAACAAACAAACAAACAAACAAACAAAAACAACAACAACAACAACAACAACAGCAACAACAACAACAAAAATCAACACCAGTCCGCGAATTAAAATGTAGAAAATCGCGAAGAATAAATGTTTTTAAAGGAAAAGGCGAGATTTTTCATGGCAGAAAGCGCGACCATGGCTTTCCACATAATTTGTAAAATCTGACTATACATTGTAAAATCTTGTATTACCCTATTGCAGCTTCTGTTCTTCAAACTACTTAATCAAGCCCCGGATTGTAATTCATGTCTTGTCAGAGCGTTCTGAACTTTCCTCTTCATCATCACCATTTCATATCAGTCTCGTACACCGACAGAAGCTGCTTGGATTCGTTCCTATTCCTCTGTATGTTCTGTCTTCATCGTTATCATTTTATCTGTCTTCATCATTCATTTTATCTGTCTTCATCATTATCATGTTATCTGTCTTCATCGTTATCATTTTGTCTGTCTTCATCATTATCATTTTATCTGTCTTCATCATTATCATGTTATCTGTCTTCATCGTTATCATTTTATCTGTCTTCATCATTATCATTTTATCTGTCTTCATCATTATCATGTTATCTGTCTTCATCATTATCATTTTATCTGTCTTCATCATTATCATTTCATATCAGCCTCACACACTGACGGAGGCTGCTTGGATTCGTTCCTATTCCTCTGTATGTTCTGTCTTGAGCTCCTCTCATGGACAGCGAAAGACAACGTCCCTCAATGCTCATGAATGAAACCTGCACGGAGGAAGGACACTAACACCTTCATGAAACGCAAGATAAGGTTATTTGCTTGCTCTGCTATATTTAATCTTCCTGTATACACGCCAGGCGTGAAGCCTAACAACGGGTTCCAAAAGAAGAATCCAAGCTCATGGAAGCGCGTTGTTATTGCAACAGACTAAACATCAGATACTACTGGCCATATCACTAATAAACTTAGCACGACAGTCAGATACTACTGGCCATATCACTAATAAACTTAGCACGACAATCATATACTACTGGCCATATCACTAATAAACTTAGAACGACAAAACAGAATCCAAGCTCATGGAAGCGCGTTGTTACTGCAACAGACTAAACATCAGATACTGCTGGCCATATCACTAATAAACTTAGCACGACAAAATATCAGCCCTGATGCGGCCCTTTGCGGTCGGCTGGGCTATAAGCAACATTACCTTACCTTACGACAAAACTTCAAGTGTTGTATCAGACCATATTATGAAGATCTGCTGACATGTTGTTAAGAAAGAACAACACCACGTTGGTGTTGCTGCTTAAGATCCTTCGCCCTGCGATATAACAATCTTCAGAAAACTGTTTCTCAGGAGGAAGACGGGGAGAAGAAGACTTGAAGAGGATAAACTAACAGCATTGCAGACTGGACTGGGACATCAGTAGTAGAGACCTTGTCCTTGGTACAAAAAGGTTTGAGCTAGAGGAAAACGGTGAAGTGTTTTTCCGTGCGACGCCAACATGGTCCTTAAGTAAAGGGAGAAGAACTTTCTCTGCAACAGCTTAACTCCCCTGTAATTCTTTCCCTTTATTAAAAAAAAAGACTATTACCGACTGGTGATCAACGGTTTTTATTGCGGCAATTATCACATCTAAAAACATATTTTTGCTTGATCAAAGCAATAGTGAACTAAAAACAAACGTAAACAAACGCATTCACCGAGATATTTCGGGTATTGTTGTATAAGTATTGCTCAAAAAGTGTGAAAAACTGTAAAACTGTTGAGACTAAAAAATTGCAAAGCCAGGCCAGTATTAGATGAAAGTTATGTGCATGCACGTTTCTTCTGCTGTTGTTTCTATGTGTACATACCAACTGTGGGTTTGTATAACGCTGACGCAGCTACAGATTCGGAACAGCAGATGCATTTCTCTGCCCGTCCACATTTGAAAGATTCAGACCAAACAGCAGTTCTCGTTCCTTATGTCTTCGCTCATATAGTACCTGTGAACAGCTGACCCTCTGTCTGATGCTCTCTCACCTTTGCGGTAAATCTTCACCATGGAAATCTTGCACTGCTGCTTGTGGTCGTTGGCGTCTCTCATCTTGCTGATGGTGGTGGCCTCAGCAATGTCTTTGACCAGTTCTGGAGAGGCCTTTACTCCCAGGAATTCTGCCAGGTTCCGGATCACTTTCTCCGGATCCTGCATCAGACATGACATCATAGGTTGGAAGGTTGTGAGGCTGGGTGATATAGTTGGGAAGAATTCAAATGAAGTCTGTCGATGAAATCTTTAATATTTTATGTTTTAAACTTGAACGACCATCACACTTTGCGGATTTAGCTAACATGTACACTTCATGCATTTCCTCGTGTGATTGGCTTTCTGGGGAGGGGGAGGGGGAAGAGGAGGAGAAGGAGGAAGAGAAGAAGAAGAAGAAGAAGAGGAAGAAGAAGAAGAAGAAGAAGAAGAAGAAGAAGAAGGACAAGAACAATAATAATAATAATAATGATTTCTTATATAGCGCTTAATCAAACGAATTTCTCTAAGCGCTTTACAAAGTCATACTACATTCACCCTTCTCATATACAATAATACACCTTACACCCAACTACAAATACTATTACTACAATAACTAACAAATCCTAATCCTACCAATGTGACATTCACTTATTCTTCAAATATCACTACAAAAACTTAATCCTATAACGTTCAATCATACAACAAATACATATAATAGAGAACATACACATACGCTACATTTGAAAAGGCCCAGACGGCTATGAGTTAGGTTGTACCCCCCCCCCCCCCCACCCCACCCCCTCTCCCCACAGCATTGACCAATTATGAGAAAATAGATGGGTTTTAAGTTTAGACTTGAAAGAAGAGATAGAATCTGAATGTCTGAGACAGTCTGGCAGTCTGTTCCACGTCGCTGGAGCTTGAAAAGAGAAAGATCTTTCACCAGTAGTAGTCCTGAAGCGAGTCATTCGCAGAAGGCGGTCGTCAGCACAGGAGCGTAGTTGTCGAGAGGGGGTGTAGATTTTAAGGAGATCTGAGAGATAAGAAGGTCCATTTTCAAAGAGAGCAGAGAAAGTGAGAGTTGAGATTTTGTACGAGATACGGTTTGAGACAGATAGCCAGTGAAGAGAGTGGAGTAGAGGCGAAATGTGATCATATTTTCCTGCTCTACAGACGACTCGGGCTGCATGATTTTGGATTCGCTGTAATCTTTCTATCAGGTATTTTGGAAGGCCGGCCAAAAGTGAGTTGCAGTAATCTATTCTAGATAAGACAAATGCACAAATGAGAGTTTTTGTAGCATCTGTAGAGAGAAGGTGACGTACACAGCTGATTCTTCTTAGTTCTAAATAGGCAATCTTGCAAATATTTGAAACCTGTTTCTCAAAGGAGAGGGATTGGTCAAGTATGACCCCTAGACTGCGGACAGAGGTGGAGACAGAGACAGCGCAGTCATTGATAGTGACAGTTGAAGGCAGAGAAGGATGGTTAGGCTGTTTTGTCACGAACATGAGTTCCGTCTTGTCGTCGTTTAGTTGTAGTTTGTTGGTTGTCATCCAGTCCTTCAGGTCTGCAATGCAGCCCCGCGTCCGAGAAATCAGTGAGTCAGTTTCAGCAATGGGAGCCGACTGATGAAGCTGAGAACACAAAGAACAAAAGCAAAAAGAAGAACAAGAAGAAGAGCAAGAAGCAGAAAAAGAACAAGGTCAAGAGGCTGAGACAAAGAAGAAGAAGAAGGTGGATGAGAGAGACAAAAAATGATGAACAAGAAACTGGCAACAGTCAAGTCGATTTGGGAGGTTTCATCGTGGCTGGAAGCAAGTTTGAATTCGAATCTAATCCAAACTGCCTGTTGGCAGTTGCTGGATGATGTCCTCTTCAGTTCCAATGTCCAGGCGTTGGCACCACGCTCTTCGAGTTTGCTATAAAGTACTGATCCGAAAACTCCATGAAATTCGATTCTGGAAGCATGTCAGTCAGTTACCAAGCTTTCAGTATTCAGGAACTCCGTCCGGCATTTCATACTTTGTATCTTGTTTCGTTCGTTTGCACTTGCTTTAATTCCTGAAAATTCTTGGAAGTTTATCTATACACAAGATCATCACGTTTTCTTCTGAGGTCGGTAACTTTGTTGTCAGACCAATGTTTCTTTGTTGTAGATTTGCCTTTTTATGACCAGGCTTCCGGGAGAATATGGATGAGCTGAAGACAATGCATCTTATCAATAGAACAATTCATTTATAGACACATTTCTTTACTTAAGAAGACAGCAGGTAAGCAGTGGTGTGTGTGTGTGTGTGTGTGTGTGTGTGTGTGTGTGTGTGTGTGTGTGTGTGTTGTGTGGTGTGTGTGCGTGCTGTGTGCGTGTGTGTGTGTGAGTAATGCATGTGTGTGTGAGTGTACTTGCATGCACGCATACATGCTTACATGCGTGCGTCTGTGCGAACGTGCATAAAAGCAGCCTGTTTGCAATCATTGAGCGTGTAAACACTGAGAGCGAGAGAGAGAGAGAGAGAGAGAGAGAGAGAGAGAGAGAGAGAGAGAGAGAGAGAGAGACAGACAGACAGACAGACAGACAGACAGACAGTCTTACCCTTTTGGTATCCTCATACGTGGTGAGAAAATAGGGTACATCTGGATTGTTTCTGTGGAACTCATCCACTTCGTCCAGATACTTGACATACTTCATCCCCGGCACTGTGAACAACACAAAGCAGCCCCCATTGACCTCGCTCCATTAGTGACAGCATCACACCGTCCTTTAACCAACTGGCACTGCCACAGGCATGTCCTTTAAGCAACTGGCACTGCCACAGGCATGTCCTTTAACCAATTGGCACTGCCACAGGCATGTCCTTTAACCAACTGGCACTGCCACAGGCATGTCCTTTAAGCAACTGGCACTGCCACAGGCATGTCCTTTAAGCAACTGGCTACTGCCACAGGCATGTCCTTTAAACAACTGGCACTGCCACGGGCATGTCCTTTAAGCAACTGGCACTGCAACGAGCATGTCCTTTAAGCAACTGTCACTGCCACAGGCATGTCCTTTAAGCAACTGGTACTGCCACAGGCATGTCCTTTAAGCAACTGGTACTGCCACAGGCATGTCCTTTAAGCAACTGGCACTGCCACAGGCATGTCCTTTAAGCAACTGGTACTGCCACAGGCATGTCCTTTAAGCAACTGGCACTGCAACAGGCATGTCCTTTAAGCAACTGGCACTGCCACAGGCATGTCCTCAGGAGCTTAAACATGTTCTTAAATACAGAAACTTAACAAACTGAACGCCCATCTTGCACTGAAGTGAATGAAGGTAAGTGATTGCTCGTTCATTTTCGTTGTCCTAGAGGTGTTTTGTATCTTGCCTGAAGAAGACCTACGGGGACGAAACGCGTCGTGTTTTGTCTTGTGATTCATTTGTTTACTTTTTTGGAGGCTTGCTGCTAATTACATTTAAAATGTGTTTAGATTTCCGCCTGTAGTCACCTCACTTTTCAACTACAGAAACGTAGTCTCTGACTTCAAAGCATCAATTTCCATTTCCTCACAGAAAAACTCCAATGTGTGTTCTATTCCTTTCATTCCTGGCCTCACACCTGTTTCCTCAGAGAAAGTGTCTAATGTCTGTTCTCTCCTCAGAGAAAGTGTCCAATGTCTGTTCTCTCCTCAGAGAAAGTGTCCAATGTCTGTTCTCTCCTCAGAGAAAGTCTCCAATGTCTGTTCTCTCCTCAGAGAAGTCTCCAATGTCTGTTCTCTCCCTCAGAGAAAGTGCCCAATGTCTGTTCTCTTCCTTTCATTCCTGTCATCACACCTGTCTCCTCAGAGAAAGTGTCCAATGTCTGTTCTCTCCTCAGAGAAAGTCTCCAATGTCTGTTCTCTTCCTTTCAGTCCTTAGAGAAAGTCTCCAATGTCTGTTCTCTCCTCAGAGAAAGTCTCCAATGTCTGTTTTCTTCCTTTCATTCCTCAGAGAAAGTCTCCAATGTCTGTTCTCTTCCTTTCATTCCTCAGAGAAAGTCTCCAATGTCTGTTCTCTCCCTTTCATTCCTCAGAGAAAGTCTCCAATGTCTGTTCTCTTCCTTTCAGTCCTTAGAGAAAGTCTCCAATGTCTGTTCTCTCCTCAGAGAAAGTCTCCAATGTCTGTTCTCTCCTCAGAGAAAGTCTCCAATGTCTGTTCTCTTCCTTTCATTCCTCAGAGAAAGTGCCCAATGTCTGTTCTCTCCTCAGAGAAAGTCTCCAATGTCTGTTCTCTCCTCAGAGAAAGTCTCCAATGTCTGTTCTCTTCCTTTCATTCCTCAGAGAAAGTGCCCAATGTCTGTTCTCTCCTCAGAGAAAGTCTCCAATGTCTGTTCTCTCCTCAGAGAAAGTCTCCAATGTCTGTTCTCTCCTCAGAGAAAGTCTCCAATGTCTGTTCTCTTCCTGTCATTCCTCAGAGAAAGTCTCCAATGCCTGTTCCCTTCCTTTCATTCCTCAGGGAAAGTCTCCAATGTCTGTTCTCTCCTCAGAGAAAGTCTCCAATGTCTGTTCTCCTCAGAGAAGTCTCCAATGTCTGTTCTCTCCTCAGAGAAGAGTTGTTCCAATGTCTGTTCTCCTCAGAGAAAGTCTCCACTGTCTGTTCTCTCCTCAGAGAAAGTGCCCAATGTCTGTTCTCTTCCTTTTCATTCCTGTCATCACACCCGTCTCCTCAGAGAAAGTCTCCAATGTCTGTTCTCTCCTCAGAGAAAAGTCTCCAATTGTCTGTTTCTCTTCCTTTCATTCCTCAGGGAAAGTCTCCATCTGTCTGTTCCTCGATCCAAGTGGAGAAAGTCTCCAATGTCTGTTCTCTTCCTCAAATCTCTCATTCCCGTCTAGAGAAAGTCTCCAATGTCTGTTTCTCTCCCTCAGAGAAAGTCTCCAATGTCTGTTTCTCTCCTCAGAGAATCTCCAATGTCTTCTCCAATAGAGAAGTCCATGTCGTCTCTTCCTTTCATTCCTCAGAGAAAAGTCTTAGTCCAAGTCTGTTCTTTCTCAATCATGTTCCTTTCAAGTTCCATCTCCCTCAGAGAAAGTCTCCAATGTCTGTTCTCCTCAGAGAAAGTCTCCATGTCTGTTCTCTTTCCCCCAGAGAAGTCTCCAAGCTTCCCTCATCCTCGAAGTCCAATGTCTGTTCTCTCCTCAGAGAAAGTCCCAATGTCTGTTCTCTTCCTTTCATCCTCAGAGAAAGTCTCCAATGTCTGTTCTCTCCTCAGAGAAGTCTCCAATGCTGTTCCTCCTCAGAGAGAAAGTCTCCAATGTCTGTTCTCTCCTCAGAGAAAGTCTCCAATGTGTTCTTCTCTTCCTCAGAGAAAGTCTCCAATGTCTGTTCTTCCTCACTCAGAGAAAGTCTCCAATTGTTCTGGTTCCTGTCTGTTCTCTTCCTTTCATTCCTCAGAGAAGTCTCCAATGTCTGTTCTCTCTCAGAGAAAGTCTCCAATGTCTGTTCTCTTCTTTCATTCCTCGGATCAATGGAATGATCTCCAATGGTCTGTTCCTTCCTTTCATTCCTCAGAGAAAGTCTCCAATGTCTGTTCTCTCATCCTCAGAGAAGAAGTCTGTTTTCCCAAACTCCAATGTCTGTTCTCTTCCTGTCAGTCCTCAGAGAAAGTCTCCAATGTCTGTTCTCTCCTCAGAGGAAGTCTCCAATGTCTGTTCTCTTCCTTTCAGTCCTCAGAGAAAGTCTCCAATGTCTGTTCTCTCCTCAGGAAAGTCTCCAATGTCTGTTCTCTTCCTTTCATTCCTCAGAGAAAGTCTCCAATGTCTGTTCTCTCCTCAGAGAAAGTGTCCAATGTCTGTTCCCTTCCTTTCATTCCTGTCCTCACACCTGTTCGGACACCCAAGCCTTTAAGTTACTGACTTCAAGTCAGAAATCTTCGGTAGTGACTACTGTTCATGTGGATTGCAATAGGAAAGATTACGGTGGAGGAGGGCGCTCACTCACGCCAGTTCAGCACAGCAGACCGCAGAGGGCCATATCAGGGCTTCACAGCGTTGAGGTCAATTCACAAGTCGTTAAAGAAAATGCCTATTCAAACAACTGTTTTAAATACACCTAAAAACCCCTAGCCCAGCCGACCACAAAGGGCCATATCAGGGCTTCACAGCGTTGAGGTCAATTCACAAGTCATTAAACAAAATTCCCACGCACACAACCCTCTAAAATATACCTAAAACCCCACAGGACATTTTGTTGAAAATCTTTCTTCTTTCTTCTATGTGAACGGCACAAAACTGTTTCTTCTTTACCGCCGCCTCAGGAACATAGCAAAAAAACTCTTTCAGGATTGGGCGGATTTTAAACAGTATGTCGGCAAGATCCATTCCTCTTACCGGAGATCTTTGACGTAAGCCTGGGCGTTGGGTTTCAGATCAGTGTCAGGGATAGACAGTCTGCTCAACTCTTTCCTTGTGTCACTGGGAGCAAGAAGTACCGTTTGTGAAGGGCTTAGTAGGTGGTGTCTTGCTTACGCTGGAAAAAAAAAGAGAAAAGAACATCACCAATCTGATTCAGCAGCAACGAAGCGCCTCTTCTAGTGATTGCCTGACGACGCTACGATACTGGCCACTTGTGTGTATTGCCATTGCTGAGACTGCAGACAGGATGCTGGGATTGCTGTGGTGACATGGCCGATAAAACCAAAGCGAACGAATGAAAAGACACTGCACCTGGCCACCGATCATTGCACTGATTTTGCTGTCCAAGAGTTGACCACAGCATTTCCGACTTTGGAGTAGGCCTGTACAACGCTGCATTGTGTGGGTAGGTCCTGCTACGCATCCCTAGCTGAAGAAAAGGATCCGATATTGTTCCATCTGAGACCAACCTGTAAAGATCTGCTCTCGAGATCGGCAATGATTTGTTGAAACAGATCTGCATGTCGTGTAAACTGTAGTCTGGGGTTCGTGGTGTGAAAAACAACACCCATCTTGCGCCGAATGGGATGAAGACAAGAGATTCCTCGTTCATTTTCGTTGTCACGAGTGTTGTACATCTTGCCTGAAGAAGACCTAAAAGGTCGAAACGCGTCGCCTTTTGTCTTATGATTCGTTTGTTTACGTTTTTCGGCGGAGCCTTAAAAATACTTTTTAAAACTTGTGTGAAAAAAATGTTGCCCCGCAGATTTAATGGTAATAAAAGATTACTTTCTTTACCTCTTCAAACCCAGCACCTAAAACAGAAAATTCTTTTTGGGCTGCCTAAATTCTTCTGATGTCAGCAAAATTCATAAAAGAAAAAACAACAACAAACAAAACAACAAAAAAAACAAACAAAACAAAAAAACAACAACTAAAAGCAAGCATATGATCGCTGCTCAGGGTGACACCAGGACCATTCTAGCCACAGAGGGTTTCTTGAGACTGAAGTTAGATCTACTGGGCTACATCTATAGCGCTTGCATGTCTGTCTGGAATTCTCGAGAACCTATATTGTTGAGAGATAATATGGTAAGGATATGTTGCTGATAGCCCAGCCAACCGCAAAGGGCCATATCAGAGCTGTCACCACGCTGAAGTCAGAAAGAGAGAAGACACAAAGACGTAGTATGCGCATTTCCGATTCCACAGAATGGGAAACAGACGACTTCAACAGAAAACGTCTTTGTCTTCACCGAAATCTCCTCGTCGACTCGGTCAAAAGGTTTCTGGTGTCCAGAACTGTGTGCACTTAATACTCACTGCAAGGTCAAGGGAAGAGCTACATGAGGTGGACTGATCTGACTCGCATCCAGCAGCCGACTCGTTCAATTATACCGCTGACGTCGTATTCAAGAGAAGTTAAGCAATGCTAGGATTTGGCCGAATACTTCCTTTATCGTTGACTGCTGGTGAACACGTCCATGTCGCTGGATCATTACAAGGCTTGATTGGACACGATTGAAGCGTTCATTGATTGGACACGATTGAAGCATTCTTTGGTCACTGTTTGTCAAACATTCGGTATTTCCTGTCAAGGTGAAGACTAACTGCCATTCTCTACAGTAGACTTTTGATCAAGCAACCACAAATGACACACAGTTTTGTGTGACGTATTTTGTGTGTGACGTAATTTCTGTCCGCACATCAGCACTCGCTCTCTCTCTCTCTCTCTCTCTCTCTCTCTCTCTCTCTCTCTCTCTCTCTTGTATTCTTGAAAGTTTTATAAAACCTAAATATTATCGACAACCTTCATCATTCAAGCTGATTTGATTTGATTGATTTAATTTAGAGTCTCTTCACAACAATGGTGATATTAGACAAAAAAAAAAAAAGAAAAGAAAAAGAAAAAAGTGTATGTGTGTAAGTGCTTACATGAGTGTGTGTGTGTGTGTGTGTGTGTGTGTGTGTGTGTGTGTGTGTTGTCTTTTGCCTACTACCAGGTTTATCCGTATGTTACACTCAGTAAAAACTCGGTTTATAAAATTACTGGGTTTAAAATTATGGAACCCGGTTTTTTTGACAGTTTCCCGCCTTTGAAAATAGTCTAATCAAGCTCCCCAAACCAAAATTTGGTCTGAAACCCAATGGTTGGGTTTCGTCGGAATCTGTGTATTCTGACTTGCACCTCTAATCTGTGTGAAAAAGTTTCCAAAGTCTACCCAACTTACACAGCGCGGGAAAAAGGCGCAAGGGGCGTCACTCTCACTCAGAGTTATGGCGACAGTGGGTCGGAGCGAAGGGCGAACTCGCATGGACACGCTCCCTTTTGGTCGGAGTGTTGTTGCCAAACAGGATGAAGTAAGTTTATTTTTATTTTATTATTTTGTATTCGTGCAAAATGATTTGGTGTTTGAAAAGATTTTTCATATTATTAATATCCGCAATTGTATTTAGTGACGACTTGACATTTTGAGTCTAGCTATTCTTTCCAAGATTGTTGTGTTCACGCTTCAAGTTCAGTCATTTTTACCTTTCGATAGTTCTGAATAATATACGTTCGGTTTTATTCTCCAAGGGCTTGTGTATTAATAATTCTGATTTGTTTACTTAATCGGTAGGTGCAGCTTAAAGATAGGTGCGCGCTGCGCTTGGAGTTCAATCACCGTCTAGATCTGGATCTGGCTGCATACGTCGCTGAACCAACTTGATTGTATTGCGACGGAAAACAGGGAGAGTGCAAAAAACAAACAAACAAACAAACAAAAAACTGTGTTAAACGTCGTAGTAACATTGGAAAAGGCTGGAGGAAGGGGAAGGGTTGGGGAGGGGTGGGGGTGGGGGAGAAGCAGGATTGCCAGCTTTGTAGTAGTAGTAGTATTTAGGGACCAAACAAGCCGTTAAGCTATTCAACCTCCCATGTTTGCAGAATCTCTTGTACTACAAAAAGCTTCGGTGAAGGACACTTGTTTCAATTTTTCTTATCATGTTGCTGATCATAGCTCCTAAATTGTTACCGAGCGATGCTAAGGTAATGCTTTCATTGGTGTTTCGACAAATCTTTGTGAACATGCCCTCCCCCCCCTCCCCCCCCCTCCCCCCCATGCACACACACACACACACACACATTCCTATTTATGCATTAGTCAGCCGTTGAATTAAAAATCTGTGATCTTCTCGGTACTTAAAACAGTAACAGTGAACATTTATCATGAATAAGAAGGGGGTGGGGGGAGGGAAAGCAGGAGCCGAGGGATGGAGTGCAGAGATGTCTTCTCCAAAATTCATCACCTACTGCATCAGTTTTACGTGTAAATATATATAAATTATATATATATATATATATATATATATATATATTTTTTTTTTTAAACCGACCTACCGACCCTATCTTTAAAAGTAATGAAACAGGAAGCAGGCCATTTTTTGGCCATAATATCCCGTCTATTGCACCTCAGCTCTGCTCCTATGGGCTTTGTTGCATCAAAGTCTACTTTGCTATTTAGTAGTTACTAAACAGCTTTTCCGCCAGTGATAGAGGAGAAAAACTTGTTTAGTGATCACTAAACGATTAAGTAGACTTCCATGCAACAGAGCCGTGGCCACTCACTCTGTTCTGCTGTTACCCCTCCACGCCCTTGAAGGGAAAAAAGTGTAATGACACACGCAAAATCCATCCTTTGTAAGGATTTTGTTGTGTTTACTGTTAATTTTTGTTGTAGCTTTTGTGATAACTACCATTTTCTTTCTCTCCCCAGGTTTTCATGACTGCCAACGAAGTGTTTGGCTTTCTAAGGAAGGAAGGAGTATTACGTGGAAAGAGGTACAGTTCAGTGTAATGTTTGATGTGCTTTTTTTTTGTCTGACACTGTCGGTGATCAGCCTTTGTGATGGGCGTTTTTTTTTTCTGTCTGTCCCAAGGATATCCCTAGAACAGCTTGGCCAAATTGCTTCAAATTTTGTGTGGTGTGTCACTCTTGATAGGAAGAGATTAGTACATGAATTATCAATGTCAAAGTCATTACCTTGTCATATGGACTTGAAAACTGAAAATGTATTTTAAGCCATATCTCGGGCACCAGGCGATGTAGGCTGCTGAAGCTTGATATTAAGTTGGTTTGGTTTATGGTGCTTCCGAATAATGTGTACCTATTAAGGTCAAGATTCAGGTCAAGTTGATTGCTGGATCGTGGCTGCTGAAAATCAGTATCATTATTTCTTCTTCTGACTGTCCCAAGTACATTTTCCAAACGGGTTGATAGAATCGCTTTAAATGTTGAGTGTTAGTGTGCCACCTTAATGGAAAGAGATCCAAACATTACATTCTAAGGTGAAAGTCGTTACCTTGGTGTATGAAACTGATAACCGGAAATCTATTTTTAGCCATATCTCAAGCACTGGTTGACACTTGATGTTGAAACATGGTGTGAAGGTGGTTTAGCTTATGGTGCTGGACAGGACTACATCCTACTCTGAAGCCAAGACCGTCATCAAGGCCATGCAGCAGAAGAAATGGATGCAGGAACACCCATGCCACAACAGGACAGAGCTGTATTACCAACTGACAAGACGAGAGCAGGTCCTAGTGTTCAGGATGAGGACTGGCCTCAATCGCCTGAACCACCATCTCTACACCAAAATCCGCATCGGCCACACAGGGCAGTGCCCATGCAGGAATAGCAGCTACACAACAGAACATCTGCTTCAGTGCTGCCTGCCGTACGAGGCGCTCAGACAGAGGACCTGGCCTGACCCCATGCCTCTGGCCTAAAAGCTCTACGGCAGCCTGGAGGTGCAGCACACCGCTGCCTTCACCATGGAGACAGGCCTGTCCATTTGACGATCGAGAAAAATAAAAAGAAGCAGCTTATGGTGCATTAGACACTTATGTACCGATCAAGGTCAAAGAGATCAGTGGACCCTGAAAATTGGAGGGTTGATAAACTGGAGTTTTTCCTTGTCGGGATATATCTCTGGAAAATGGGGGCAGTTGTGTGTGTGTGTATGTGTGTGTGTGTGTGTGTGTGTGTGTGTGAGAGAGAGAGAGAGAGAGAGAGAGAGAGAGAGAGAGAGAATTAAAAGCTTCATATAAGTTCTTATCACATTACAGTAGCACTGCAGTAGTCTTGCTGTTCCTTTGGATTCGTCAGCGAGGTTGAGATGGGAGACAAGTTGCATGGGCAGCAGCCTGTCATCCACATTACAATGCCCAGGCTCATAACCGTCCACGCATAAACCTTGGAAAGATTCATCCATGTTCAGCCATGATCGAAGGAGGCTTACTACAGTGATTAAGTTAAAAACATATTCTTTCTCATTTGAGTTACATTTGTTACTGTCTCATTTGCTGGGTTGTAAAGTGGCGTTGCTCACAAACCGCTCATTCCGAGTCCCAACACACAGTCACATCCCAGCTTGTTCAAGTTATAGAATCCAACACCAGCTGTCCAAGTGGAGCACATCTTTGTTGGATGATCAGGAGGCCACCAACCGTGAAGACACTGCACTGTTGCTGAAACAAATTTGTGGGTTTCGGTGGAGTCTAGGACACCACCTACTAATCGCCCTACTGACGACAATAATCGCCATGACCATCCAACAACAGCTCCCAAGAACACACTGATCACCATGACTTTGACCTGACTACACCAAGGGTATTAACTGGATTGGTAATTGAAACTGAAGTCACCAAGAGCAGGGCATGCAAGGCCGCAGAATTTGAGTCTGTTTCTTTATTTTTATGATTGATGGTAATGAAACGGATCATAATAATTATGTTGTGTAATTCTATTTTCGGTCTGAGACTACGCGACAGGTTTATATTCTACACTTCCTTTCAAATAGCCCGGCATTAATTAGGTGTTATCCTGGCATTAACCAGGCCCGAGAACTACAGATATCTACAGTGTTGGTCATGGAATTAAAACAACACTCTCAGAATCCCATCCGTTAAGTAGATGAAGCTCGATTTGTTGGTTTCAGTCTTCCCCTATGAGCTCATAGCCACCCACTCTGGGCAGGGTTGGACCAGGACAAAAAAAATCCCTTGACGGTGATGGGATTCAAACTGTAGACCTCACAGTCTGTAATCTGAGATGCTGACCACTGCACCAAAAAGATTGTCAAAGGAATAATAAATGCATGTATGGTTTCCTTAAAATCGGTATAAAGGTGTGTTTTTGTTTTCAGTTCTGGTGGAGTTCGGTGTGAAGCTGGGGACAACTTGGCGAAGGGTGATGAGGGAGTCATGGAAGCTGGTCCTGGACTCTGCAGCAATGCTACCCCGATGCCAGACCAGCCTCAACCAGCAGACCCCTTCTTCTCCACCGAGGAGAGGTATGAAAATGAAGTATACAGTAAACTGTCTTCAGACATTTGTATTGACTCAAAATCAGCCTGGGCACCTGGAGAAACTGATTATGAATCACAGGCCAGGGTACAAGCAGAACAATTGGTTGGTTGCTTTCAGTGATGCATGAGTGTTTGTACCACTGGGCTTGCATTCGTTTGAAATTGTGAAAAGTTGGTATCCAGGAGGCGTGGGTTCTTGAAATTGTGTTTAAAAAATTAAGATTTTGATATTTTTTGTTTTTGTAAGATGGGTAAATAAAAGTGGAATATAGAGCATGTGGGCCTTTATTGAAGGCTGTCACACATATTGACATAGGCTAGAGCAGTAAAGCTTCATGTATGTTATGTTTTGCATCTTTATGCAGGTATTGTCTCGCATAGCATTAACACCATGCAAAGTGGAGTGTGGTTGCCCACATGGTGGGTTAATCATAAAGGGTCAGTCGCTGTCGACAGGACTATAAATACGTAAATAAATAATGCTGAAGAGTTTTAGTCTTGGAAAAATGTATTGCATTGTAGTCTGCAAATTATGGTAGTTGTTTTAGCATTGTTGACTGGGAAACATTTTTGTCTTACATGGACGCACATAGGCTTGCAGTTACATCCACACAACGGACAGACCATACACCCATTGTCCTTATCCACAGGTTGACAGTCATGAAGAGATACATATCATTTTTTTGTATTGTTTGATTGTACTTCTTGGAACTAAGTATTGCACGTACAAATACAAAAACAACTCAGTATAAATGTGTGTGTATGTGTTTTCAGTTCTGATGAAGCTGGGGACAACTTGGTGAAGGGTGCTGAGGGAGTCATGGAAGCTGGTCCTGGATTCTGCAGCAATGCTACCTCAATGCCAGACCAGCCTCAACCAGCAGATCCCTTCTCCAGTTCCTTTGAGGAGGGCTATGAAAGCGAAGTGGACAGTGACATATCTTTGTTTAGTTTCGTTGATTCTGAATCAGACTGGGCCCCAGGTTCGGGAGACAATGATTTTGAATCAGATTTTGAATCAGACAGTGAATGTAATGCAAGTCTTCCATCCCATTATGACCCTGACATAATACCTGACACAGACAATGAAATGTCTTGTAAGGAAATTATAAAAGAAACTGATGAAAGTTCTTCTGATAGTATTGTGTTTCCAGTGCTCCAGGGAGAAAAAAGTAAACTCACAAAAAGTGATTCAGCTAATGAAAGTGGAAAACGTGGTGATGCTACAGTTGGCAAGCCTGCTCGTGGGAATAAAAGCTCAAAAGTAAACAGCATTGTTGCAAGTTTTGTCAAAAAATGAACACAAAAATGTCGACACATTTGACACGAGTGCATCGACTAGAACCAGAAGTTGCAGCCATCCTTCAAATGAGAAAAGGGAGTGCTGAAAGAAGAAAAGCGTTCATAAAACTGCAAGATGAAGGTGATTTCAAACATAATTATGAAGCCATCAAAAACAAAGAAGGCAGCTTAATCCCCAAATACCAAAAGAAGGAACACTGTACAACGCAAAATGAGTATGTGGCGTGTCAGTATTGCAAAGCACTTTTCCTGAGATATCTTCTTGTTAAACATGACATAACCTGTCCACAAAAACCTGACACTGCTCCTAAACCTAGAAGAGGGCAATGTGTAAAGCAAGGTGAAATGATGATGCCTTTGTCAAGCAGTGTCTCACGGAATTTCTTCCAGAAAGTCATTTCAAACATGAGAGATGATGAGATAAGTTCTGTCATAAGAAACGATTCTCTGATCTTGAAATATGGCGAAAGATTATTTTACCGCAGGGACATTGAAGAAAATACACCAGGTCAGATCCGCTCACGCCTTCGAGAATTGGGCAGACTTTCTCAGTTAATGAGAAAACATTCAAACATGAAGGTTTCATCTCTGGCTCAAGCTATTGACCCTGTCAATTTTGACTTGCTGATCAGCTGCACCAGACAATTAGGTGAATTCAGTGACTCCACAAACATGTGTAAAAAGGGATCACTTGTGTTAAAGTTGGGGTACAGCTTGAAAAAAGCATCCCAGATTCTCAAAGCAGAAGCTGTTATGATGGACGACACTGCCCTGAACAAGACATGTGAACGTTTTGATACACTGTATCAAAGTGACTGGTTTGACCGTGTGTCAGCTTGCGCTTCACAATCCGTCCAGAGAGCAAAGATGAACAAGCCAAAACTGATCCCATCTCTGGAAGATGTCCGGAAAGTGAATTCCCTTCTTCAGAAAGACAACCAAAGTGACTCTTATGGAACACTGGCAAAAGCTACACTAGCATCCATCACAGTTTTCAACAGAAAACGTGGTGGAGAAGTGCAACGAATGAAGTGGTCAGACTACCATCAGAGCAGAGCCACAGAAGCTGCTCCACCAGAAGAAATGCTTCTTGATGACCTAACAGTCACTGAAAAGAAATTAGTTCATGTGCTTCACAGAGTGGAAATCAGAGGCAAGTTCAATAGAGCAGTGCCCATTCTTTTGACTCCTGAGATGGTTCAAAGCATTGAAAAGCTGCTTGACCTCCGCCGCATCTTAGGGATTGAAAGTGAATACATGTTCATGACCCCGACAGGAACACACCCTTATAGGGGACCTGAAGTTCTGAAACAATATGCTTTGAATGCTGGTGTTACGAATCCATCCTTGTTCACTGCAACGGCTCTTCGCAAACAGCTGGCGACCTTAAGTCAAGCCATGGAGATCTCCAAGTTAAAGCAAGACCAACTGGCGTCCTTCCTTGGCCATGACATTCGTGTCCACAGGTCAGTTTATCGCCAACCACTTGACATTTTGCAAAAAGCAAAAGTGGCCAGCATTCTCTTCAGAGTGAATCGGGGATTGACCGTAGACGAAGATGGTGAAGACCTGGATAAAGAGGAGCTGGATCCTGACAAAGAAGCAAATAATGTTGAGGACGCTGATGAAGATGATGAAGATTTCTCCAGCAACATTGTAGAGGTGGAAAATGCTGAGATGTCAGATGAACGAATGTCGGTGTGTCATGCCCAAAACACACCGGATCCACCGCAATTGTCTCAACCGTGAGTACTTCAGAGCCTGACTTGTGCATTTCAAAATCCAAGTCCCCAAAGCAGACAAAGACGCCAACGCAGACAAAGACACCAAAGCAGACTAAGAGACCATGGAGCAAATATGAGATAGCTGCTGTGCACAGACAGTTGTCCCATTGCATTACGATGAACAGAGTCCCCCAGAAGCATGATGCACAGAAAGCTGTAGCTTCAGAACCAGATCTTCGCCGCAGAAGTTGGACATGCGTGAAATACTATGTGTACAACTTACTGAAGAAACAAAGAATGAATCAAAATGTCTGATTGGATTAGATTAGATCCAGTGAGACTGTTACTCCCCTCCCCCCAATCTCCTCTCTCTTCAAGGATAGACACTAATTGAATATGGTGATGATAGACGGGTTATATGCAAAATCATTTGTTGTACGGCCGAGTGTAAACAAGACTGGATGACAATTTTCAAATATATATGCCCTGTAAGCTTATACAGTTATGTTCATGCGACATGGACAGATGTAACTCTTTCACGTTTCTTGCTTGGCTGCCTCAGTTTATCTGTTGGTTTCTCTGAATATCTGCCACTCCCCTCCCTGTCGCTCTCTCCTCTCTCCCTCTCTTTCTCATTCTTTTCGCTTGTAGTACCCCTTCTTCTTTGTACTTGGTCTTTCTTAGTGTTTTTCTCCCTTCCTCTGTAAGTCGAAGGGGGCAATGCCATGATCAGTTGTGTCATTATGTACGTTAGCCTGTTTATGAATGTGAATGGATCCCATTTCAACGACAGAAACCGAAAAGTAAAGCTACGTTCTTGCTAGAAGTATGCCAGTGAAAGGTTACTTTTTTCTTATTCGTTATGTGCATTGATAGGTAAGTATTTACAATAATAATTAATTTTGGTCGATTGTTTATTGATCCATTTATACCTTGTTCTTTTTGTCTGCGCATTGATGGGTAAATATTTACAATAATAATTAATTCTGGTTGATTGTTTATTAATACATTTATACCTTGTTCTTTTTGTCATTATAATGAGTGCATGACATATGTCTAAAGTTTGAAAGGCCGGAGCACTTCCGTGTTAATATGTGGGTTAGAATTCTTCATCCGTGCATTCTTTATTCTATCTGACTTTGCCTCCCCCCTTACTCCATTGTAGTAGAGACATTCCAGCTTCTTAAACAATTGTGACAAAGTACAGGAAAACCAGGCGAAAGTTCAAAATCATTATTTTAACATTTTTATGACCCCGGAGTTTGTGCAGTGACGGTGTTTTTTGTTGTGTAAGTAGCTCTGTGTGTGTGTATGCTTGTTTGCAGCTTAACACCATGAAGGAGTAAAGATAGGAAGAGGAAACTTGGTGGGCATGTAGGTTATGTATTGAGGATGTGCCGTTTGGGTTCAAGGTCATGACCTTGACATATTCATGACCTTGAAAACTGAAAATCATGAAGGGAGGTAGCCAATGCGGGTGACGCTCAAATTAATGCTACATTCGGACACCACAGTTCTAGCTACATTATTTGAAAGTTTGAAGTTTTACAGACTGAAAAGCTCTAAACAGAAATGATTTGTCTGTATAGTCTTTGCTTCATTTTGTTTTAATTTGACAAGATACACAGAATCAAGTATAATCAATTTATCTCTTTCTGTTCATTGCTAAGAATGTTTCTCATCGACTTTAGCCAGGTTTTCCCATACTATGTGACATTTAATGTTGTCAATTTGAACTGTAAGCGACTTGTTTTACCTTTAGACCAGTCGCTGCTTACGCGCATTTTTCCTGTGCTGGCAGCTGCGGCCATGATTGTGGGTGCAGGTTGGATATTCCCTTTGGCGATTGCAGTGCAAATTGAGTGAATCACCCAGTTTTTGTATGGTTTTGCCCTAGTTTGCATACAGATCGCTGATCTGATTGACTGGTCTGCATTCATGAATGTGGCCTCTGGGGACTGGTGATGTTGAATGTTCATTGTGACTGTATCAATGGAAAAATTGTTAATTAAGGTGGATTACATGTTGAAGTCGATATGCACAATGCCAAGAAGTTTTTCACTAGTGTCAATGCTTAATTTCGGCAACACCCATTGTGTTGTATTTTCTCAGATTGACTTCAGACGCTCGCATCAGTGCCTTGAATTGGGAATTATGGTTCATGAAAGTTTTTCTCTTTTTTTTTTTTCTTTTTCTGTGTATTTGCACTTGTGAACTAATTATTATTATTGCCCTCTGTTCATTTCTCTTTAAGAATGACTGCTATTTTTTTGTTTATTTTGTCAATGATTGACCTGTTATAGATTTGTTTAGAAATTTCAAATATTTTTATTAAAATATCTTGTGAAGATAAAGGATGAATAGGTTAGATTTAAATAATTGTGTAATTATTCAAATATAATTCTTTCAGCATATATATATATATATATATATATATATATAGAGAGAGAGAGAGAGAGAGAGAGAGAGAGAGATGCTTTTAGTTAAATGTCTTTACATGTCTCTGGTGAAATCTTACATTTACATTAATGTCTATCGGCAAAAAGGCCGGTGAGTTTTGAAAGTAAAATTCTTGTTCTGGTCATCGTTATGTGAAAGAGTGATTGTTAAGTATTTGAATGCTATCTTGTGTATACAGACTCCTTAACAAAAATCATGGACCACTTTTTCAGGAGCACATCACACAAAAAAGCATTAAACAAGGATTAATGAAAGAAATGATTTTAGATTTTGAAAAGATGCAGTTGGAAATCAACAAAATCTTCAAACTAAAGAAAAAGCATAAGAAACTTCACTAATTCATAAAAGGGTCAGTGACTTTTGTTGACGAGTGTATTTGCTTCTTCCTCTTTTTTATGTGTGTTTGCAATTTTACATTGTTGTCTAGTTTCATTCTTCTTCATGCCGTCAGACACATACCTTCCATTCTTCATTTTTCTGCACGCCCATCCTTGTCTTTCTTTCATCATTAACACAAACAACAGTTTTTCTCGTAAACGTTCACTTAAATTTCTTCTTTTTTTTTCTTTTCTTTTTTTTTTATTCATTTTGTTTCCAGTTTCATTTCGGGATGACACTTAAAGAGACCTTCTCTTTCTGTTCTTGTACCTTGGCTTATAAAGACTGCAGGGTCATCCCAAATGCTGAAGCACTTGAACACTATGTACAGATGCACAAGATAGGGATGAGAACATTACAAATGTGGTTGTTGTCTATTACCCCGCCGGGTGTGTCCCGTCTGAGCCTGGACTCTTTCCCCAACCCTTAGACCATTGGCAGTGGGCTGGGTGCTAGTCTTTCAGATCAGACGAAAAACTGAGGTCCCGTGTGCAGCATGCGTTTAGCGCACGTAAAAAATCCCACAGCAACAAGGAAGTTGACCCTGGCAAAATTATTTGGAAAACTTCACTTTCGTAGGAAAACAACTATACAGACATGCATAAACACCCAACAAAGTTGGAGTAAAACTGACAATACTCTCAAGTATAGTATGGGTGGCCCAACAGGGTAAAACGAGTTCACAAGCTACCAGATACTAGAACACGAAAAAAAAAAAAAAAATACCCCGCCACATAGGCAGCCACACTCCAACTTTGGGTGAAAAGACATTGGTTGCTGATTGTTGTCAACTCAGACGTAGGACATCTCTGCTTTACCCTTTGCAAAGGTTTTTGCTTTGAAACTGCACAACAAACATCCATCTGCTGATTATATTTAAAGTATAAGGCAAAGGTCACACAGAGATAAGCGGTCAGATTCAAGGAGTCAGCATTTGGAAGAGATACCTTGGCTAATAAAAACTGCAGGGTCATCCCAAACGCTGAGGCACTTGAACACTATGTACAGATACACAAGCTACGGTGATGTGAGGATTTTCGAAAAAGGGATATTGGTTTATTTAAATTTTTCACTCGCTTAATTTAAAGCAATGGCACTTCTGTTCTCTCTCTCTCTCTCTCTCTCTCTCTCTCTCTCTCTCTCTCTCTCTCTCTCTCTCTCTCTCTCCACAACACTGACGCATTCTTCCTTGTCCAATGTCAAGTTTTATTTGAGAAGTCGCAATTGCAAGCATCTTATTCGAGAAGTACCATTGTATATGTAAAAACACAAACAAACAGATATACAATAATAAGAACCATTTATACATTTAAAATATACATTCAAAAACACGCAGAACAAACATGTGAAACACAGACTCAACTACAGAATTTAAATGTCAGATGGCTATCATTTTTATTAGACACCTCATGGGTTGGATCACATTATCTATATAGTAGCTGCAGTTATCCTGCATATACATACAAAGTCTACACATACATGCACTCAGTTTTCGTCATTTGTCAGACAGAGTGTAACGAAATCAAGTTAAGTGTGAAACCCATTTTTCCTCCTTAGTTTGACAGAGTGTATAATATTTAAATTAGATGGAACCCACTGGTATCAAATAAACCCATTATTTCACACGAGTCTACTCTGACACACATAAGGTATTACAAGTTCCGTTTGCTCTGAATTTATAGCAATACTAATCATCAATCTATTTGTCATCCATTTGAAGCCCCAAATCCACAAGAAATAGGGAAACCCAGTTTGCCTAAGTTTAACATGAGACTCAATAGTGGGCAAAAGAAGGTATGTGTGTGTGTGTGTGTGTGTGTGTGTGTGCGTGCGTGCGTGCGTGCGTGTGTGCATGCGCGCGTGCATGCGCGCGTCCGTGTGTGTGTGTGTGTGCGTGTGTGTGTGTGTGTGTGTGTGTGTGTGAGTGAGAGAGTGTGTGTGTGTGTGTGTGTGTGTGTGTGTGCGCGCGCGCACGGACACAAATGCATAAAAGTTTGCCTATAAACGACCAAACAATAATTTTAAACTGATAATTCAATTACAACAAATGAATAATAACTGAACTCGATATAGCCTTTGCTATATCAATCATTTTGGGGCTGTAAAGTATTTCTTGTATAGCCCCTAAGGAACCAATATCTATCCTTTGAATATTATATAAAGATGTTAGAATTGGACATTCAAAAAGAATATGTTGAATAGATAATGGGAGACCACAAGCGCAATCTACATCCTTAGAAAATTTGGTTTTCCACGAGTTTAAACGCATCTCATAAATAATACTGGACAATGATCTTTGACATAATAACACTTTCGTTTTTGCAGGAATACAATTTTCTAATAGAGAAATGATTTCATGTTTATCCAATTTTAATCTACTGTCTGGATTTTTTCTAAGAGCACCCTCTTTTGCTAATTTATCAGCTATTTCATTTCCATAGATACCACAATGAGATGGGATCCAGCAAAACTCTACAAAAGTTCCTTTCGCCATAACGGAATGTATCATAAATTTTATATCAAAAATTAAGTCTTTCCTTACATTTGCATCCCAATTTCGTAAGCTATGAAGAACAGATTTAGAGTCAACACAGATTAGAATGCTGTAAATTGCCACATCAAGATCAGATATCCAAGATAAGGCCATAAGGACTGCATATAGTTCAGCAGTGAAAACTGAAAAGTTCTTTCCTAAACAAAATGATTTCTTTGCTTTTAAATCGGGAATTACAAATCCAGCTCCTGTATAAGATTCTAAAACTGAACCATCCGTGTAGATTTTAAGATGATGTGGATATGTGTTTTCAAGATGTTCTTTTGCTTCTACTGATATCAAATTAATATTGTCTTCTTTTTTTAGAGTAGTATAATCTATATCAAAATTTGGAGAAATATGCTCCCATTGAGGAACTGTGGGCATAGTTGGAGGTTTTGAAATGGATGCAATATCGATGTCACATTTTTAAAACAAATCATCAGTATAATTTCGAATGGGCTGCAGGTAAGAAATATTCTGTGCCCTTTAGGAAAATCCGATTTGGAATCAAGAAATATTTCATTTGTTACTGAATTTGATACAGAAAGACTTCTGGTTACATATTTGGCTGTTGCTAGTTTGCGTTGATCATCAAGTGACAAGAGATTAGCTTCTTTATATGTTTTAAAAGTATTAGAATGCACTGGAACACCAAGGGCTATTTTAATAGCTTTACTGTCTATACTTTGTAACCGCTTAAGTAATGTTTGAGAAGCTGAAAAATATACTTCCTGTCCGTAAGTCAATTTTGAACGAACCAGACTAATAGAAAGATGTACAAGGGTTTGGGTATCTTGACCCCACGATTGTGCACTGATTATTTTTAGTAAAGATAGCCTTTGTCTGGCACTGTTTATAAGATATTCAATATGGAATCTCCAGTTTAATTTAGGAGTGAAATGAACACCTAGAAATTTAACATTATTGGAATATTGAAGAGTTTTATTTTCTAGCACAAGTTGAGGCAAAACTTTTGGATTTTTACCATTGTTGAATAACATTAATTGTGTCTTTTCTCCTGATGGTTCTAGTCCATTTTCGTTCATATATTTATTCAGTTTGTCAATTTCAATTTGATATAGTTTTTGTATATATAATATGGTTCTCTTATTTGTCTGTTTTTTAATGTTTGTATTCATCCACATAGCAATATCATAGGCATATTGCACTACATGCATACTTTTAGATAGTATTTTAGGAAGATCGTGAATGAGAATTGTAAATAGAATAGGTGCAATAATGGAGCCCTGAGGGATGCCAATGTCAATATCTTTAAAAGAAGAGTAACATTTACCAACCCTAGTACAAACTGATCTCTCAGATAAGAAAGATTTTATGAACTGATACATTGCGCCATTAATCCCAATATTTTTCAACTTATAAAGTAAACGAGAATGCCACACACTATCGTATGCTTTTCTAATGTCAAAGAAAGTAGCAAGAGTACTTTTTCTACGAGCAAATTGTTTTTTAACATGACTTGCAAGTTTTACAAGGTGATCAATTGTACTTCTACCTTTTCTGAAACCTGCTTGATTGTTGGGAATTATGTTATTCTTTTCGCAATAATGTAAAATGCGTTTTTCAACTATCTCTTCTAATATTTTTCCAACTTGAGATGTTAATGCTATTGGTCGATAACTATCAATTGCAGACCTAGGTTTACCTTGTTTTGGAACTGGTATTACCACTATCCTCTTCCAGAAAGTAGGAAGAGTTCCATTTAACCAACATTTTTGGTAAAACGAGTGAAGTAATTGCTTCCAGCACAAAGGTAAGTGGCATAACAATTGATACGAAATTCCGTCTAATCCAACAGCTGTCTTATTCGAGGAGAATGACATTAGTGCTTCTTTAAATTCTTCAAATGTTATAGATGCATTTAAGTAATGGTTTGGATCCGGTGTGGGATCACAATAAGTATCCTTTTTCTCCTCTAGTTCTCTGTAACTTTTGGTATCTGTATGTAGTCTAGTTGATGAGTTATTTTTTGAAAAAGCTTGTACAAACGCTTCAGCTTTCTCTGATGATGTTGGAGTAGTATTTTGTTCTAATTTAATAGGATATGAAGGTAGATAATACTTGTTTTTTAATTCCTTTACCTTTTTCCATACTCTGTGCATGTCCTTAGATGAAGATATTTCTGAATGACAAAAATGATTGAAATAGAGACGTTTTGCTTTTGCGACAACCCTGTTACTGTGGCTTTTTGCACGTTTCATTTCAATAAAGTTTTCATCAGTTCTATCTTTGAGCCATGTTTTGTATGTTTTCTTTTTATTAGATACGGCTTCTGCGCATTCTTCATTCCACCAACTATTTCCTCGATATTTTTTATCTGTAGAAGATTTGCACTTTGGCATTGATTTCTCAGCTGCAGATATAATAGCTTTTCTAAAGTTGTTATAAAACACTTCAATATCTTCGTGTTCAATAATGCTGCGATTTATAGATAGAAGGGTTGATTCATATAACTCCAATCTGCATTATTATATAAAAACTTTGGTATTTTATCTTCAACTTCTGCTTCTTCATCAACTATTTGCTCATTTATTTTCACAACAATAGGGAAATGATCACTCCCTAATGAATCATCTTCTGTTGTCCAAGTAGCATTGATGGCCAAATCAGGAGAAATTAATGTCAGATCGATGGAGGTTGGTCTATGCGTTGATATATCAGGCACTCTTGTTATGCTGCCGTCATTCATTAATACTAAATTAGAATCAACAATATTTTCTACAAATCGATTGCAAGATATAACAGAGCAATCAGGTTCCCAGAATGGAGAATGCGCATTGAAATCACCCAAAATTATCCATTTCTTATTTATATTAGGAAGATGTTTTATCCAATCGGTGTTGTCAGCATTTGGCCCATTTGGATAGTAAACAGAAAGTATGTTTATACTGAAGTCTTTGTTCACCTTTAACAACATGGAAGTAACAAAAAAGTTTTCAATGACATTAGTTGAATGATTGAATAATAACTTTAGAGGACTGTAATTTAAGTCTGATCTGACATAAATTGCAGTTTGAACCCGTTTAGTTGACACACTGCAGTCATATAAAGGTGGATAATAAAAACCACGAAATTTAGGTAACTTAAAAGGTTCAACATTTAAGGATTGTAAGGCCAGAATGCAATAGTTATTAGAATAGATGTGATTTTCTAATTGAAGTAAGTTTTTCACTATTGATCTACAGTTCCATTGTAAAATGTTCAAAGAATTGTTAGCTAAGTTCATTCAACGCTATTTAAAAATCAATGCTTTTCAAAGCAATTTGTTATGACTTTTGAAAGAAAGCAAACTGAGCAGGTAACACCGTGACGGATACAAAAAATAAGGCCCATTGATGTTGAAGGAGCCCAAGTAGTTGTGCTCCCAGATGCCCTGCAGGAAGAAGGTCATCGCTGAGGTCGTTGCAGTCTAGAACAGCCATGGAGGTATGAAGTGTGGAAGGTAGAAGCCAGCATGGTGATGATGGGGGTGACCTCGTCTCCTCTTTGGTTTTTCCCAAAACAATGCATTGAGATGACAACCCAGAGTCCTTGCAATGACGCTGGCCCCTTTTGCAGTGGGGTGGATACCGTCAGGGGCCAAAATTGATTTGTTCGAGGGTTGAAGATGGTTGTAAACAACGTTGCTGATATCTTTCTCACCAGCCAGTTTCGACTTCGTCATGGCGTTGAACAGTTCCCTCTTGATGTCTAACGTTTTGTTCCTCACAGGGGCAACCTGACTTATCACCACCCTGGATTTGGGAAATTTATTCTTTACGTCCCCTACACATTTTCTTATTTCTGTGCTACACACAGTGGGATCTTTTCCTTTCAGATCATTCAGCCCAACGTGCAATACAACACAATCAGGATCTGGATCCTCCACCTCTTGAATCACAGAGCTGCATTCGCCCGGAGTAAAAGTTTTTCTTTTCGCAACACGCAGGCCATATGACAGTCCCAAGCGTCTCCCGTCAACTTTGGACATGATGGAATCTCCTAATAAAAGAACACGGGGAGTGTCGTCGAATTTTCCGGACGTAATTTTACCCTTGGGTCTGAGTTTGACGTCTACTTCTTTGTCGTCATGTTCTTTGATGACGTCACTTTTTTCTCTGTTCTTTTCTGACTGGACTTTTTGTGTTAGGCCTGGCCTCTTTTGCGCCACCTTTTTGTTCTTTGTGCATTTATTTTGTTCTTTGCTGCTTTCTGATCTTATTTTCAGTATGTCAGCATATGTTGGCTTGACCGTTTGCAAGGTAAAGTCAGAATCAGTTTGAATTTCTTTGGTTGCTGTGGAAACACTTGCCTTGACTAGACTTTCAATAATGCCGTTTTGGTCCCGCACAGCTTTTTCTAGTGAGACTATTTTTTCCGATAGTCCCTGAATCATTTTCAATACTAAGGGAACGGAACCCAGACCTACCTTAAAGGTAAAGCCTAGTGCAGAGCAACATTCTTCAAAATTTTCTGCCGTTGCTGGTGTTGTCAGGGCAGACTCCTCTCGCTGATCACAATGAAAAGTTGCTTCTTTTGGTGAGAGTTCGGCACCAGGAATTTTCTTAGTCTGCCGAGTATTTCTGGAACATGGCTTACCTGGAGCTAGCTTTCGCTTACTTGTAGATTTCATGTTGACCAGAGAATGCTTAAAAACATCAGAGAAGTCAACTAGGAGTTGTTGTCTTCGGCCATATTGGCGTAGGAATCATCATTCAAGCTCAACTTACTAATGTCTTCACGTAGTTCTCACGATGTACAAAATTTGTCACTCTCTACCTGTATAAAACATTCAAGTTAAGAGAACTAGCAACATCATAGAGACATTTTCTTCATTTGTTTTTGCTTTCTTTTTGTGCATGATTGCTGGCATCTGTTAAGAGATTCCACATGAAGTATTCCTGCTCTTTTTCTGTTTGCGTTTACTTATGATGTTGACACACCCCTTCACAAGGGGCCACGGCCTATTGTGAATACATTTCTTCCGACTCCGACTCCCTCACACACACACACACACACACACACACACACACACACACACACACACATACACACACACCACACACACACACACATACACACACACGCACACGCACGCACGCACGTACACACACACATACACACACACACACACATACACACACACGCACACGCACGCACGCACGTACACACACACACACACACACACACACACACACACACACACACACACACACACATATCACGTTTTTTGGTTTCCATGACCCTTAATGGGCACCCGAATTGAAGTTCTTTCTTTGGACGACCAAGAAACACACAACACAACACACACACACACACACACACACACACACACACACACACACTACACACACACACACACACACACATACACCACACAGAAACACGCTAGGCCACTGTAACTAATCCCCCAGAACACTGGTAAGCCAAAACCAACCACTAGCACGTAGACGGAAGACTCATGACACTACATACAGCACATGACAATAAGCCCCCAGAACACTGGTAGGCTCCAATGAACCAAATTTGGGCACGTGAGGAAAGACTCTAACTTAAGTACAAGGCACACGAAACAACACTCCCCAGAACAGCTGACCAATACACCAACACATGCAGTAGAAAAACTCCAGTGAATAAAAGTAGGCTACATGAATAAGTCCCCAGAACGCTGTTAGCCAATAACCAACACTGCAGTAGAGGGAAGGACTCATGAACTTAATACAGGCACATGAAATAAGTCCCCCAGAACACTGGTAGCCAATAACCAACACTGCAGTAGAGGGAAGGACTCATGAACTTAATACAGGCACATGAAATAAGTCCCCCAGAACACTGGTAGCCAATAACCAACACTGCAGTAGAGGGAAGGACTCATGAACTTAATACAGGCACATGAAATAAGTCCCCCAGAACACTGGTAGCCAATAACCAACACTGCAGTAGAGGGAAGGACTCATGAACTTAATACAGGCACATGAAATAAGTCCCCCAGAACACTGGTAGCCAATAACCAACACTGCAGTAGAGGGAAGGACTCATGAACTTAATACAGGCACATGAAATAAGTCCCCCAGAACGCTGTTAGCCAATAACCAACACTGCAGTAGAGGGAAGGACTCATGAACTTAATACAGGCACATGAAATAAGTCCCCAGAACACTGGTAGCCAATAACCAACACTGCAGTAGAGGGAAGGACTCATGAACTTAATACAGGCACATGAAATAAGCCCCCAGAACACTGGTAGCCAATAACCAACACTGCAGTAGAGGGAAGGACTCATGAACTTAATACAGGCACATGAAATAAGTCCCCCAGAACACTGGTAGCCAATAACCAACACTGCAGTAGAGGGAAGGACTCATGAACTTAATACAGGCACATGAAATAAGTCCCCCAGAACACTGGTAGCCAATAACCAACACTGCAGTAGAGGGAAGGACTCATGAACTTAATACAGGCACATGAAATAAGTCCCCCAGAACGCTGGTAGCCAATAACCAACACTGCAGTAGAGGGAAGGACTCATGAACTTAATACAGGCACATGAAATAAGTCCCCCAGAACGCTGGTAGCCAATAACCAACACTGCAGTAGAGGGAAGGACTCATGAACTTAATACAGGCACATGAAATAAGTCCCCCAGAACGCTGTTAGCCAATAACCAACACTGCAGTAGAGGGAAGGACTCATGAACTTAATACAGGCACATGAAATAAGTCCCCCAGAACACTGGTAGCCAATAACCAACACTGCAGTAGAGGGAAGGACTCATGAACTTAATACAGGCACATGAAATAAGTCCCCCAGAACACTGGTAGCCAATAACCAACACTGCAGTAGAGGGAAGGACTCATGAACTTAATACAGGCACATGAAATAAGTCCCCCAGAACACTGGTAGCCAATAACCAACACTGCAGTAGAGGGAAGGACTCATGAACTTAATACAGGCACATGAAATAAGTCCCCCAGAACACTGGTAGCCAATAACCAACACTGCAGTAGAGGGAAGGACTCATGAACTTAATACAGGCACATGAAATAAGTCCCCCAGAACACTGGTAGCCAATAACCAACACTGCAGTAGAGGGAAGGACTCATGAACTTAATACAGGCACATGAAATAAGTCCCCCAGAACACTGGTAGCCAATAACCAACACTGCAGTAGAGGGAAGGACTCATGAACTTAATACAGGCACATGAAATAAGTCCCCCAGAACACTGGTAGCCAATAACCAACACTGCAGTAGAGGGAAGTATTCATGAACTTAATACAGGCACATGAAATAAGTCCCCCAGAACACTGGTAGCCAATAACCAACACTGCAGTAGAGGGAAGGACTCATGAACTTAATACAGGCACATGAAATAAGTCCCCCAGAACGCTGGTAGCCAATAACCAACACTGCAGTAGAGGGAAGGACTCATGAACTTAATACAGGCACATGAAATAAGTCCCCCAGAACGCTGGTAGCCAATAACCAACACTGCAGTAGAGGGAAGGACTCATGAACTTAATACAGGCACATGAAATAAGTCCCCCAGAACGCTGTTAGCCAATAACCAACACTGCAGTAGAGGGAAGGACTCATGAACTTAATACAGGCACATGAAATAAGTCCCCCAGAACACTGGTAGCCAATAACCAACACTGCAGTAGAGGGAAGGACTCATGAACTTAATACAGGCACATGAAATAAGTCCCCCAGAACACTGGTAGCCAATAACCAACACTGCAGTAGAGGGAAGGACTCATGAACTTAATACAGGCACATGAAATAAGTCCCCCAGAACACTGGTAGCCAATAACCAACACTGCAGTAGAGGGAAGGACTCATGAACTTAATACAGGCACATGAAATAAGTCCCCCAGAACACTGGTAGCCAATAACCAACACTGCAGTAGAGGGAAGGACTCATGAACTTAATACAGGCACATGAAATAAGTCCCCCAGAACGCTGTTAGCCAATAACCAACACTGCAGTAGAGGGAAGGACTCATGAACTTAATACAGGCACATGAAATAAGTCCCCCAGAACACTGGTAGCCAATAACCAACACTGCAGTAGAGGGAAGGACTCATGAACTTAATACAGGCACATGAAATAAGTCCCCCAGAACACTGGTAGCCAATAACCAACACTGCAGTAGAGGGAAGGACTCATGAACTTAATACAGGCACATGAAATAAGTCCCCCAGAACGCTGTTAGCCAATAACCAACACTGCAGTAGAGGGAAGGACTCATGAACTTAAAACAGGCACATGAAATAAGTCCCCCAGAACACTGGTAGCCAATAACCAACACTGCAGTAGAGGGAAGGACTCATGAACTTAATACAGGCACATGAAATAAGTCCCCCAGGACACTCAATGACTCAATGATATTTTAATGTCAATAGCTGTACAGCCGTTATGACATGGAGGCGTGAACTTATTACCCACATAAAGGAAAATTTCTGAACAAAATTTACCCAACAAGTCAAAATTTTTAGACATCTGTGTACACACTCACACACTCAAAGTCCAACGTTTTAGAGTTGTGTTGGACAAAAGCAAAACACAAAACAACAGCATCTCATAAAACATTACCATTGATTGTCACAGAATCAATGACCACCAGGCACTGAATAGAAAATAATGTTTACAAGAGGAAATCAGGTTGGAAGTGACTTTTTTCTGATTTTACTAGCTTCAGCAATATAACTTGCAAAGGATTTGATCAGTGATTCGTTTTCAAGTGTCAATATATGAAGCGGATTGCAATTTTGTACAATAGGCACCTGAAACAAACTAAATTTTCCGCGAATATGTCGGTAAGCATCACAATGGTATAAAAAGTGACTCTCATCTTAGTGGCGTTTGCTTTGCAGACTGGACAAGTATTTACTGTTCAAGCATAAACCATTTTTTGTTGGCAAAAAGACCTAATGTTCTTGTTCGAAATCTTGCCAGTGCACTTCTGTGCCATCTATCTGTTACCACCGATAAATATTTTTCAGGTTGCAGGTTACTGTTAAATGAAAGAAACCATCTGTATTTTTCATTTCCTTCCATGTGAGAGTGCCAGTTTTGTTGAAACATACAGATCAATCTGTCTTTAAATTCAGAGATAAACAATGTATCGTTTCCTACTTCTTGGCTTAGCCAGACAATGCCAAACCCATTTTCAGTCAACAGTTTCTTTACATTGGATACCCAGTTAAACTTTCCATTCTCATGCTGTTGTAACAACATTTTGTACACCTGTTTACATAACCTTGTGTAAGGTAGTTTTAACAGTTTCAACCAATATTTAATACATTTTATATAGGTGTGTATATATAAAGGATACCTTCCAGTTTCCGCATAAACCATTTTGTTAGAAGAATGTAAGGGAACACTAAGGAAACGCTTGATTGCAAATGTATGGACACTTTCTATTTCATTGTTGACCGGCACCCCCCACACCTCTGCTGCATATGTTAATATGGGTGTTATCTGAGCGTCGAAAAGTTTCTAGAAAATCGATGGTTCAACCGAATCTAATTTTCTCAATGTTCTAAGAATTTCGATCACTCCTCTCTTTCCTTTTCTACGCATTTCTGTCAAACCTGCATTAAGACTGAGCTTGGTTGTGAATATCAGACCGAGGTATTTATAACTGTTTGTCAGTTTTACTTCTGTGTTACCGTACCACCATTTTTCGTGTCTAGAAAGATGACCCCCCATTCTAAAAATCATAATATTTGTTTTTTCCAGATTAACAGTTAATTGTAATCGATCTGCTTCTCCTTTTAATGCTGTCAATTGGTTTTGTAAACCAATTATCGTATCAGAAAGCAAAACAACATCATCTGCAAACAACATCAGGAAATTTTCAACAGCATCTGGTATCATTTGAATACCGTGTCTGCCTCGTTTGTTGATCTCTATCGTTAATTCGTTGATGAAAAATGAGAAAAGCTGAGGGCTTAGTAAGCATCCCTGCTTTACACCATGCGGACACTCAAAGTAATCTGATAATTTACCCTTTTCACGTACCCAAGCCACTACAGAATCATACACTCCTCTAAGTGCCTTCTACATTTTCCCGTTAATGCCATTATTTCTCAAAATATTCCAAAGAACGTTCCTGTTCACCGAATCGAAGGCTGTTCTAAAGTCAACAAAGGCTACATATAATTTAGCATTTCAGAGTAGATACTTCTGGACAAGTGCGTATAAAGTGAAGATGTGATCTATCGTGCTATAGTCTTTCCTAAAACCTGCTTGTTCTTCTATTATTGTTTCTTCAGTTTCTGCCCATTTAGCCAGTCTTTTGTTTAAAATATTTGTGTATATTTTACTTATGACATTTGTTGAAGCCACCCTTCTATAGTTGTCTGGGTTGTTTGTGTTTCCCTTTTTGTGAATTGGTATGATTATAGATTTAGACCATTCTCTGGGGAACATTCCACGGTCAAAAATAGCATTGAATAATTCAACCAGAAAGTCTACTACTCCTGCGCTTGAATGTTTAAGCATGTCACCTATGACTTTGTCCGGACCAGGACTTTTTCCACTTTTCAGGTTTTTTTTTAATTCCATTTACGACCTCTTGTTTAGTGATTGGATCATTAAAGAGTGGCTCTTCGTTTCCCTCCTCCGCTAGCTCCTCGTGCTCAGTAATTTCATGTACAGGCGTACTTTCGAAGTCACTGAAAACACTGAAGAAATGATCGTACCACTGTTGGCTGCTAATCTTATTAAAAACCATGCCTTTCCTGCTAACAGCTCTTATTGTTGACCAGAAAAGTTTCGGATCGTGGATTGAGTCTTTAAGCTTCTTAATTTTCGTTTCATTAGACAACCTCTTTTTCTCTCTTTTCAATTGGCCATACTCTTTCCTTTCTTTTATGTAAGCTTTTTGCAGTGCTTTGTATTCAGGTCATTTTGCTCTCTGAAAAGATCTCAGAAGTCGTATGACAGTCCTTTTCTTCTGTTCGCACTCAAAGTCAAACCAATCATTGCACCGTTTTTTCTTTCTCCCAACCCTCCTGACCATGGACGCTGCAGCCCCATACATTGCACTTACTAAAATGTCGGTCGCCCTGTTAACATCCGTGGCAAGAATCAGTCGTGCTGTGTTCAAACACTCTTTAAATTCATCAGATTCCATCTTTGTACAACCCACAATACTCTTCAGACCACACTACCTTTTCTTCTTCTATGTGTTCAGACTGCGGTAACTGGGGCACACAACCTTCACTCAAACAATTTCTCCAGGACAATTCGACTGGTAGATGCCAAGAGTATAAACTCTCCCCAACTTGTAAATTACACATGTCCAATAACTCTTCTGAAACAATAAAATAGTCGATAACACTGTTTCCCTGGGGTGATACAAACGTAAATTCATCATTCTGATCATTGACACATGAGCCATTAATAATACTCAGATCAATTAAGAAACAAAAAATCAAGTGATTTACCGAAATTATTTTCAACCAAATCCTTTGAAACACGCCTACCACTTTCTTTCACATCATCCTCACTTTCATCACTGGGCAAAAAACTGATCATGCTCTCCAGTCGCACTTGCTCTGATTCCGTCCTTGCATTCATATCTCCACATACCATCATATATACCTCATCCTTTTCTATACACTGTAACAAGTTCTCTTCTAATATATGTATGCCATTTTTTAATTCTAACTGATCATATGCAGGCCCACCCTCAGGAACAATGTAGCATGCAGCCATCAGTAGATCTTTATCAATGTTTAGCAGATCTTTTCTTATCTTAACAGCAATAGCATTATCACAACCCAGTCTAACTTGAACGACAAACTTTGCAAAACAATTTTTCGCTAGCAAAAGAACTCCACCTGAATTTCTGCCACAAATAGATAGTTTTTTGGCAGGAGCATGAAATTTAACATAATTTTGAAACATTCCATCAAACTCAAAACAACCGTCTGTAAACGTTTCCGTTAAACATACAAAATCGAACGAGTTGATATAGTTGACAAAAGAAACATCCTGTAGTTTACTATACAGATTTTCCACATTGTAATTTAAAAAATTTAGGTTCAGTGTCCGATGGTCTGCCTCATGCTATTTGTTATTATTGTTTAAGCGGGGATTTCTTGCATTTTCACTCTTCCGTGTACTGTCATTGGCACTCAGGTAATTGTGTAAACCCGTTTGCTGTCGCTCCCTGCTTGGCCCACCCGATGTGGCACGTCATCACGATTGCGACCGTCTCTGTCCCTGCCAACACGGTCTGCAGCCGAGCAAGTCGTTGGCCCTGTGTTCGCTGCACGCTGAGGAAGCGATCGCTGGTTGGGCGTACCTGTCACGTGGTTCAAGCGAGGGGAATCCCCTCCCCTCTCCGGCGTGTTGTCTCTGTGTTGTTCAGTTCGCTGTGTGATGACGGGCGTGTCACACGTCGATCCCCGTGTCACAGTCCTTTCTGCCGTTGTCGCCGTCGTTGTCGTACTTGCGGTCGTTGATGGCGTCGTCCCCGCTGTCACCTCGGCGTATGTTCTCGGGTCCGGTCTTCTGGGACCGACTGTCAGCCTGCCCTTGGAAAAATAGGCTGACATGCCGTCTTTTCTGGCCTGTGCCACGATACCCGCCTGTCGTCGTGTCAGGTCGTTGGCCACTCTCACTCCTCTCTTCTCCATCCTGCCCCTGAACTCCCCGTCTGTCAGCACTGCCATTTTGTCTGTCCAGTTCCGGTACTTGACTATCATGGGTCGTGGTTCTCCTGATCTAGCGTACCCCACACGGTGTGCACGCATAAAGTCCACATCAGTCCATTGCTTGGCCCCCTCCACACTGTTGAGGGCTGATGTCACTGCTCTGGCACACAGATTGTAGTCTTCACTGTCACTGACCTGGGGGATACCAAACAGTCGGAGGTTGTCTCGACGAGAAAACTCTTCTAACTGATCAATTTCATTGATCATGCCCTTCATCTCCTCTCTCATGCCCTCGACAGTCTCTGACATTTCCCCCAGGACACTGGTAGCCAATAACCAACACTGCAGTAGAGGGAAGTATTCATGAACTTAAAACAGGCACATGAAATAAGTCCCCCAGAACACTGGTAGTCAATAACCAACACTGCAGTAGAGGGAAGGACTCGTGAACTTAAAACAGGCACATGAAATAAGTCCCC
>CM065736.1:2402888-2475388 GCA_033310375.1 Conus canariensis | reverse complement strand
TGATAGACTTTCTGAGAGACTTTTTTGCACAGTGAGGTTATGTGAGCTTGCCAGCTAATATTGCTATCAATTGTTATTCCTAGCACTTTGAGGTATGTAACCTGTTCAACGGGTTCATCTTTAAGATGCACCAGAGGAAATTTAATAGTGAGATTTTGTCTTTTTTGTCTGGTTGTGATAAGCATGGATTTAGTTTTTTGAGGGTGGAGCGACATGTGATTTAGTTCAGTCCGTTTCACGAGATCATTCGCACTTTCTTGTAAAGTTTGTGCAAGAACAGTAACATCAGAATGATTTGTGTGGATTGTTGTGTCATCAGCAAAAAGTTCACAGGTGGATGTGATATGTAGAGGTAGATCATTGATGTAAATTGTGAATAATAAGGGACCCAAGATAGAGCCTTGTGGGACGCCATAGGAAAGTGTTTGAAATGAAGAGAAAGTTGTATTAATTTTCACACATCGTTGCCTATTTGTGAGATATGAGTGAAAAGGCGTAAGAGTTCTTGTGGATAAGCCATACAATTTTAATTTTCTAAGAAGAAGGTTGTGGTCTATCACATCAAATGCTTTTTTGAAATCAATAAATAGGACACCACAATATCTGTTGTTGTTAATGCTGTTTAGCCAATCATCAACCAGGTTGATTAGGGCTGTGTGGCATGGATGGTTGTGTCGGAACCCGGACTGTCTTGGATGAAGTAAGTGGTATGTATTAAGATGGTGTAATGTGTGTTTGTTTATGTGTTTTTCCAAAGGTTTGGAAAGAGTGGAAATGATTGAGATTGGTCTGTAGTTTGCAGGGTCTGAGCTGTCACCTGCTTTGTAGATAGGAATGACTTTTGCTTTTTTGAAACTATTGGGAAAATGATTTTTGTCGATACATAGATTGAAGACGTATGTTAACGTATCTGTAATTGATGGAGCTGATAGTTTGAGAATTTTGCCGTCTAGGCCATCCACCCCGCAGGAACTTGACTGTTTTAGGTGTGTTAGGTAGTGATAGACTTCAAATATTGTGTTATTGGTGGAATATAAAGTTCAGACGTGATGTTTTTATCATGACAATATTGTTTCAGTTTTTGAAGGTCGTTTGATCTGGAAGAATCAGCCGTGACAACTTTATTGGCTATAGTGCAAAAGTGGGTGTTCAGCTGTTCGACAGAGATGTCTTTAATTATAGTTGATTTTGAAGAAGATTGATTGTTTGTAAGCTCGTTAATAGCTCTCCATACCAATTTTGGGTTCTGATTTGATGACATTAGTTCTCGATAGTATTTCGTTTTTTCTCTGCGCTTCTGTGAATTTATTGCATTTCTCAGTATTCTAGATTCTTCTTCATAGCCATGTTGTTTAAGCAGATCTCTAAGATAACCTGCCTCCTGTAACTCTTTAGTGTACCATGCCGGTTTGGGATTATGTCGTAGTCTAATCGTTTTTAGAGGGGCGTGTTTATCATATATTTCTTTAAATGTTCTGATCCAAAATTCAACAGCAACATGTGGATCAGTTATGTTGTAAACTGATGAGAGATTTGAGCTAAGCAAGTCATGTAGAAAATCTTAGTTGTTAAAGTTTGTAAAGCAACGGTAGGTTATTGTCTTGTGTCCCGTTTTGGGAATTTTTACTCCTTTTTTCTACAGTTTAGAACAGGGACACAGGCTTCTGCTATGTTAGTTTTATCTGAAACATAAATATGGTCGATAAGTGTCTTCGAGTTTGGTGTGACTCTCGTTGGAGATTCGATGAGTTGATGCAGGTTAAACAGTTGAATGCTTGCGTCCATTGATTTTGCGCTTTCAGAAGGTCTGTGTTAAAAGTCTCCGAGTAAAATAATTTCCTTGGATTCTAGTGAGACTGCATCCATCATCGGAATAAATTTGTCGACCCAATCTACTCTTTCAGATAGGTTCCTGTAGCAGAATCCAACCAAAATGGAAGGGTTTCTTTTCAGCTTAACTTCTATCCAGACACATTCTACACCGTTACGTTCTAGGTGTAGAAGTCGTTTGAAGCTAAGGGTTTTGCTGATGAAGATAAGAAGACCCGTCTCTTTCGTTTGTGCAGGATCTTTCCGGATTACGTTATATCCTGGAATAGCTACATCATTGTCGGTAATGTGTGTAGTTAATCTGGATTCAGAGAGCCCTAAAATATGAAAAGGTTTACCATGATTCCAAATCAGTGTTGATATATCTGATGTCTTGTTAACTGCATGTTGGATATTAAGGTGACAGATTCGAAGTCCTTCTTTGCATGGCCATACAGACTGGTTCTTGCTCATTTGTAGTTGTGCACTGATGTGATGATAGTAGGAGACGATTTCACACGTTAACTGACGTTAACTGACGTTGACGAGAGAGAGAGAGAGAGAGAGAGAGAGAGAGAGAGAGAGAGAGAGAGAGAGAGAGAGAGAGAGAGAGAGAGAGAGAACACGATTTATTAACACAAATACGAGTCACTGTATAAACTAAATGTAGAAGACGAAGAAGCCTGGAACTTCAGAGAGGACAAAAAGCGTACAACTCTCACCCGACTTGGGAAAGGCGATGACAATGACGTCATCGTTCTTCATCTCCATAGCCTTGAGACATGCCACGTGGTCTTTCAGGGGCCGGTTGGTCTCAAAAATCTTGGGAATGAACTCCCCTTCCACCTCTTCGTAGCCACCCAAGGGATCGATAAATGCCCCGGTCTGGTCGTCGGCATCCGACTGAGAAACATTGTGATCACGTTCGACTTCTAACGTTAGAATCCGAGTGGTAGAGCCGCCGACGGGGGTTGGGGGGGGGGGGAGACAGAGAGACACAGAGAGAGAGAGAGAGAGAGAGAGAGAGAGAGAGAGAGAGAGAGAGAGAGAGAGACAGAGAGAGAGAGAGAGAGAGAGAGAGAGAGAGAGAGACAGAGACAGAGACAGAGACAGACAGACAGACAGACAGACAGACACAGACACAGACACAGGGACAGGCACAGAAAGACAGAGACAGACAGACAAACAGGCAAAGAGAGAGAGAGAGGGTGAGAGAGACAGACACAGACACAGGAAGAGAGAGAGAGAGAGAGAGAGAGAGAGAGAGAGAGAGAAAGAGAGAGACAGGCAGACAGACAGACAGAGAGTGCGCGCGCGCACGTGTGTGTGTGTGTGTGTATGTGTGTGTGTGTGTGTGTGTGTGGTGTGTGTGTGTGTGTGTGTGTGTGTGTGTGTGCGTGTGTGTGTTTGATGGAATGGGAGGGCTTGCAACTCAGTGCCACATTGACACAAAGGGAATGACAGTAGCAAGAAGGCCGGCCACGTAACACAAAATAACACCCGACTAAATGAAGGACACAGGTCTGTGTTTCCTGTACTATTTTATCCGTTGGTTGATTGAACACCAGACTAAATGAAGGACACGGGTTTGTGTTTCCTGCACTATTTTGTCCGTTGGTTGATTGAACACCAGACTAAATGAAGGACACAGGTCTGTGTTTCCTGTACTATTTTGTCCGTTGGTTGATTGAACACCAGACTAAATGAAGGACACAGGTCTGTGTTTCCTGTACTATTTTATCCGTTGGTTGATTGAACACCAGACTAAATGAAGGACACGGGTTTGTGTTTCCTGTACTATTTTGTCCGTTGGTTGATTGAACACCAGACTAAATGAAGGACACATGTCTGTGTTTCCTGTACCATTTTGTCCGTTGATTGATTGAACACCAGACTAAATGAAGGACACAGGTCTGTGTTCCTGTACTATTTGTCCGTTGGCTGATTGAACACCAGACTAAATCAAGGACACAGGTCTGTGTTTCCTTTACTATTTTGTTCGTTGGCTGATTGAACTGATCAACAGTGCAACCTCAGTGAGCGGACGCACGTGCTCACGGATGGATCCTCAAAGGCAGCAGTGAAGAACAGGCAGCTTCACCAAACACAGTGATGGGAGACGGATTCCCAGAGCTTTTCCGACTGGAAGAATTTCCTCCAACTACAGAGCAGAGTCAGCAGCTCTGCTCCCTGCTGTAAAGGGTTCAGAAAGTCAAACAACTCACCACCCAGGATTGCTTTCTTCACTGACTGCAGATCTCTGCCGAAGGGACTTCAGAGCAACAGAAGCGAACCACAGTTGACAAACATCAAAAACAGCCCTCCATGATCTTTCATGACGATCCATCATTGTACTCCAGTGGATTCCATCCCACTGTGGGATCACGGGGAATGAGAAGGCTGACGCTCTGTCCAAGGCAGGCAGCAATATGGAGCAGTTCAGCCACCCGGTGACCTACAGGGAGGTCAAAACTATCATACACAATCAATACCAGCATCATCAGAAGAGAAAGCTGGGTGCAGAGAGTGGTGTTGATCCAGTCCATCAGCTCCAGACATACCAGCAAAAAATCCTCTTCAGACAGAGAACTGGCCACTGCCGACTGCTGAGCCGAATTGAGATTACCCTCACAGACGAATGTTCCTGTGGCACTGGATCTCAGACCTAAGAACATATCTGCCAACACTGTCCAGCCCATGATGTTCTACAGCGTAAAACCTGACCAGAGGGTGCAGAACTGCAGATGCAGCTTTGGGGCAGCCGTCAAGACCTCGAGAAGACTGTGGGATTCATTGTAGCGATAGGATTACAAATCTCACAAACAAAAAATCAACTGCAGAAGAAGTAAAGGAAGAACCGATCAACAATAGAAGATCTTGATATGTTGAAGTGAGGTATTTAAAAATCGATTCCGTACCTAACATTTGGGCTGGTATCTTTAAAGTCTGACCAATTTACCGAGGCACTTAGAACAATAACCTTCATTCTTGTCTAATTTCTTCATGCTCTGCAGGTACACATACGAAGTTTCAGGTTTTTTTTAAATTCTGAGGACTAATCCACTTACTTTTCAAGGACAGCCCTTTGAAAAAATTCAACGTACATTTCTTGTGAATTATGTTCAGAAATTGTTAGCTAACTGTACAGAGCTGGCAGCAAATCTGTCTTAGAATCTTAGCAACCGGCTCAAATTAACTGGGAATTGATAGATTTAGTTGCAAAGTGAGGCGACTGCAGGCGGAAATCTAAACAAAATTGAAAATTATTCCTAAACCTCCACCCCAAAAAACGTTGATAACGAATCACAAGACAAAACACGACGCGTGCCGACCTCCTAGGTCTTCTTCAGACAAGATACTCAACACCCAGGACAACGAAAATGAACGAGCAATCACTTATCTCCATCCAAACACGACGCATTTCGACCTCTTAAGTCTTCTCCAGGCAAAATGCACAACACTCAGGACAATGAAAGTGAACGAGCAATCACTTATCTCCATCCAAACACGACGCATTTCGACCTCTTAAGTCTTCTTCAGGCAAAATGCACAACACCCAGGACAACGAAAATGGACAAGCAATCACTTATCTTCATCCACTTCGGATTGGATGAATTGATTGCTCGTTCATTTTTGTTGTCCTGAGTGTTGTGCATCTTGCCTGAAGAAGACTTAAGAGTTCGAAAGGCGTCGTGTTTTGTCTTGTGATTCGTTCGTCAACGTTTTTTTGGGCGGAGATATAACAATAATTTTTCGAGTTTGGGAATTGATAGCGTGTGAGTGTCAGATACATCTCATGAATAGTCGAGACACCCACCCCCCCTCCCCCGACCGCCCAAAACAACAACAACAACAACAACAACAACAACAAACACATGAATTGGTTCAGTCAGCTCTGATCTACAAGTACCTGTGCCAGTGACGATGCGTTCTCTTCACTGATGAGTCTTCAGGCTTTCATTGACTTTCAAAGGTGGACGCAAGCAAAATATAATAACGACTTGGAGGGAGATTTGCTACCTGTACTGTCACTGAACAGGACTTTTACTGGTAGTGGCAGTTAACTGGTATGAGAGGGCGTCTGGGGCATACTACATGACAATTTGTGGGGAGTAAATAACAGACTCAGCTGAGAGTCATTTTCTCAATAGGCGATGGTCCCGAAATCTGCAAGGGAGGTAATCTGTGTCAGACCTCGTGTTCAGCGAGAGTGATCCCGCCGTTTTCCTGGGGCAGATGCGGCTGGTAAGAGCAATTTTGCCCCAATCAGTCAGCATACTAGTTCAATCAGAGAGAGATGATACCATAACTGTTACGGATGGAAGTGCGTGTGTGGATATCTGTCTGACTCCCACTCAGTAATTATGGATGCATGCACGACTTTTTTCTTAATTCACATACACACACACACACACACACTCATCCGAACATGGACAGCCAGGCAACAAAATAACACTTTTCTTTTTATGCTGCCCGAGCCATCAACAAACATATACAAATAAAACACATCAAGCATAGGATGGTACACCCACCATCAGGTGTACACAAATAACCAATTAATACAATTTTAACTGTCAACTGCCGGATCCAGCGATGATGACGACGGCAGCGACAAGACAAGTCTGACACAGAGTCTCTTCAAAGCTGTGGCTCACACACAAAAAAACAACTCATTCGTGGCGTCTCTGCCAGCACTCGGCGACAGTCTCTCTTACTAGATGCAGCTCAAACACTTTTGAGCTGTGGCTCGCAACACTAACGCAAAGCTGTGGCACACATGCCACACACACAGCGACGTCCTCGAACGCAGGTCGCTGGCACAGAAGCAGGAGCGATGTCTCCTCTTCACTGGCCCAACACTGACCGGTCACGGGCGCAGTGGCAGGTAGGGCAATTGTCGGCGCTCAGGCCGGCCTCTCCACACCCGCAGCAACAGGTGGAGAACGGGGCGTCAACCAGCTACGGCCCCGGCCCTAGCCTCAGTAGCAGTCAGTCCCTGTCAATCCAGGGAACACTATCAACCTGGGGAAACTGATTAACTACCTTGATTATCATGGCCACCATTCATTAGAATCACAACTATCTTCATATTCATTAGCCACATCATATCTCACTAGAACTTGAGCCACAATTCAGCATATTCGTTCATATTCATTAGCCACATCATATTTCACTAGAACGTGAGCCATGCATCAGCATATTTGTTCGTCATTACAATATTCTTTTTTTCCGGAATCATAACATTGCACAGGAAAGGATTTCCATATAAACCTTTCAGACTCGTTTTCCAAATTGAGGAAAGGATTTCCACATAAACCTTTCATAATCTAGTCTTCCAAATTAGGGAAAAGGATTTCCATCTGGATCCTCTTCAATAAACCATGAATACAATTCATTACCCACAATGATTAATTGATGATTATTTTTTCAAACTATAAATGTCTTTCGTTAATTCACACAATGTTCATTTGCTTTCTTGTAATCAAGAATGTTCAATTCATTTCATATAATCACCATGTCTTTTGTCAATTCAGTAAATGTTCATTTCTTTTGTTGTAACACAAGAACGCTCACTTCACTTCAGTTCAACAGCTTCAATATATGCAAGGGAAAGATTTCCACCATACTTTTGTTTAACAACACATATATTGATACCCATGTAAACACATCACACATCAGAATGAAAAACAATAGTCTATGTCGCTCACTCTGGGAGCTTATTATCCATAGCATCAAAACTCTCCATCTTCTTGCAAACCGTATTAGAATAGACACTTTTTCTTCATCATGAAGTTCATAGCCAGTTAAGTCACAAAATAAACAAAATCTTCTTTTCTTTTTTCTGAAGACCACTTCTTATAACACTCACTTCATCTATTCACATTTTCCGAAACAATTTCGTTTTGTTACCCTATCAAGTCATAGGATAACAGAACAACAATACTTTCTTTTTCTTTTTTTTTTTTTTAAACAAAACCTTCACAAGAGCGCTGAGGAAGTTTCAGTCGCTCCTAAACGGGAATACAGCTTTAGTTTGTTAATAAATAAACATTCAATGATAAATACCTGACTGCTACCAGAAAACGGCTGAGTCCCTCTTCGGCCTTCTGTGACTTGAGTTGCCGGAATCACTGCAGAGACTGCCTAACCGGTGCAACTCACCCGGCTTATAGCAATGCGCCGGTGAGTAGCAGTCAGCTAAATTTTGCAACCGGCTTCCGGACAACTACCTTCCGGTAAGCACGGTCGCACATGAAACTTTGTGACCGGATGAAAAACGGTCCGTCACAATAACATAGGTGTGATGCGGTGACATCTGGGGCACTGGCTATGCAGTAGGTTAAAGAATGTCTAAATACGGGTTCTAGATCACCATCTCATTTTGCCCGCAAACCCCACTTTTCACATGATTAAATTTCTTCAACCAAAAAAACAGCTAAAAACCTACAAAAATAAAAAAAAAATTAATGCAGTGAAAAGCGGGGTTTGCGAGCAAAATAAAATGTGCTGATCGTGAACCGCATATTTAGACATTCTCTTCCCTCAATCATCTATCTCAAGCAGTACTAATAAATTAGAGCAAACAATAGGATTTCCATTTTGATTCGTTATATCTACACACAATGAATTTATCTGCCCACGAACTAATTCTTTAAACTGAGTGTCATTAAATGTATATGCCTGATAATCGCAATAACCCGCCTTAGTTGCTGGTAGTGCTCTTAGAATTGTAGATGGATTTCCATTATACAAATTAGTATCTGTTTTTAATTCGTGTAGATTAACAAACAACATTGGATTAATTAGAAAATCGGATGGTCTACTGCCTACATATTCATAAAGACCGCTGTCTATATACGCGTGTGTATTAATATGATACGTTTCACCACTATCATAAAAGCCTGAAATTCGAGCAAGGCCCTTGGGAAAAACGTACTCCCTTTTGTCTTTATGTTTTGGTAAAAATATAGTAATTATAAGATTTGCCTCATTAATTTCTAACCTTATGTCAAATTTGTTAAATGCTTCTTTTAAAGAACAAAAGCTGTAGTAACCATCAGGTATTTTTAAACGTTTTAAGTGGTTGCCCCCCTCATCAAAGAACAAAAGCTGCAGTAACCATCAGGTATTTTTAAACGTTTTAAGTGGTTGCCCCCCTCATCATAAATATCTATCCAATTATTTTGGGCTTTTTCAAATATGTTAAACCACCTTATTTTAAACCTAAGTTCTCTAAGAGCAACCCTACACTTCCCGCCTTTATTGTCAACTGAATACTTTAAAAACACGCGCTGGTTTTGCTTGGTTATATAAAGGAACATCCTTTTAAAATCCTTTAAAAAAAAATCTATTTAAAATGGAACCTTTAAATATAATGAAAGTGCCACTTACGATGTAGGAGGGGTTTATGAGCCCAAATCTTTGGACTTCAGTGTCCTAACCATTGCAGTGGATGAATCATATGGCTTCCAAGTCAGACTTGTAAACCCACTAACTAGATATTTAAATCCTCCAATAAAGAGGGATAGTGTGCCATCAGCATGGTCAACTCACCCCATGGCTTTTTACCAGAATCAGTTAAATTTTGCAGTTTACTGCTCAACCACCGGCTGCGGTGTTTCATATGCAAACCGTTTAAACCACCCCAATCTCTTAGTAAGGTCAGTATATAACTGTCATGTTTATTACGAGTATAGACGCATACTAACTGAACTACAAGTACGCCTCTCCAACGACAACGCGTTTAATCCATTTTTCAGCTCAATGCACAATAATGCATATGAAAGAATCTGCAACGAATTTAACATTAAACCTTCAACTGACTTTAGACAAAGGTTAGACCGCAATCACGGATTAGGCACATTGTATTTGTGGGGTCAACGTAGAGAATATGATTTTGACTACTGGCCTGGCCACACCTCTTTTCAACCAAACAAACAAGTTAGATTAGGATCAATAGAACAAAAATACCCCAATGCTTGGGCAACATTTATCTTATATGAAAGTAAAGGCCTAACAATGCCAGGAGTGCAAAGACTCAATGACTCCATACGGACGTACGTTTGGTGTCTATTAGGAGCACAAGCACAGCCCAAGTCTAGCATAGTGGATCAATCTACAGGCTTTGACGCCAGAAAACAATTTCTAGCCAATTTAGAAGATGCTATTAACTCTGCTGTTGATTTGCCTTCCAGCATACAAAGGTACCAAAACGTTCTTTCACATGCTAGGTCAAAGGTTGACTTTGTTGTGGGCCATGGATTATACATGCTGCCTTCTGACCTTAGACTACAGATTGGCATGATACAGAATTATAATAATGAAATTCTCATAGCCGGAGACGATCAAAACTTAGGACACAATCAAGGCCTAAACACAAGGCCTGCACCAGCCATTTTAAAAAAAGTATCTAGCCCTGAACAACCAGAACCTGCAGAAAGCGACCCCCACCAGTTATAAGCAGTCCAACACCAGAAAGCAGCCCCCAACACCGCCTGTTGATGTACCTCACCCCGACAGACACACCAGTGAAAAGACAGCCCTTGTTGTGTTTTTAACTTTTACTGGATTGGCTATACTTTATTTCACTAAAAATTAAACCAGCAGCCAGCACCCCCAACGTCCACAGATGGTCAGCCATGTAACCAGCCACTTTGCCTATAGTAGACAAAACCCAACTAACAACACTGCCTATTATGCCAGGCAGAGCATCGAGCGCTTTGGCTGCTAACTTCTTTAATAGGTTTGCTAGATGGTGTAATTGTTTTCTAATCCAACTTTTACCAGGCTGAGGCGTTGGAGGTGCTACTGACCCTGTTGGCGCGCCACCGGTTAATGCATAAACAAGTGTAGAGATAGCAAACCCAACGGCTGTTAATATACTAACTATTGTAATCCCCTGCTCTCTGAACAGAATCCTTATTCTTTCTGCTAGCGTTGTATTTTCATAAAGTATTCTGTTTATAGTTTCTCTGATTCTGCTTGTTTGTGATGCTAGCTGTTCTCTGTTAGTAGACAGCGCTTCTAACCTGGCTGCCCTTTCTAGCATTAAATCCTGTATTTTCTGCTGTATTTCAGTCTTTTCCTCTTGTCCTAAATTGTTAACATTAGCCAGTTTCTTTTTTTCTTCTTTTGTCTCTTTATCTAGCTCATCAAGTTTTGTCTCATTGAGTGTTAGTTCACCCCTTGTTGTCTGTAGAGCAGCATTAAGAGCCAAGATTTCACGCATAGGCAATGGAGGATCGCCAATTGTTTTTAAAGCCGTTTCTTCATTAAAACTCGTTTCAAGTTCTGTTATCGCTTCATCTGTTCTTTGACCTAACTCTTCAATAGAGAACATTTGTATTTCAAATCGTGTTGGCAACCTCCGATCCAAGCTCTGTAAAACTCTAACAGCATCAGACCTTAGATTTAAAATATTTAACCAGCCTTGGTCAGCAATAGGGAGGTCTCTAATAATTGTGCTCATACTCAAAAACTTGGTTGGGTCTCGCTTTGTAGTAACTCTTACACGACCTCCTGCACGAGACTTTATATACAAATCATCACCATCTTCCTCAAAATCGTTAAGATCAAGTATTTCTGGCGGCTTTCTCGTTTCATGCTTCTATAGAATGATTGAATTCGTTGTCGCAATAGTTCTTGACGGGCTTTAGGGAGTGAAGAACCTACTCCTAGAAGTTCTTGACGAGCTCTAAGGAGTGAAGAACCTTGCTCCTACATCTTGACGCTGTCTAGGGAGTAAAGAACCGGCTTCTTCAAGTTCTTCAATGAACGGCCCAGTTCTGTTTCATCTTCTTCTTCTTCAATAGGATCAATCGCGTCAAAATCTTCATCAGCCATATTTATATATTTATTATTTTTTGTTTTATAAAAAATGAACTCATACGGCTGCGACCTTGATCCATACAGAAAAGCGAAGGAGCCCCATGGCATAAAAGGCATAAGACAGACTGTGCGTGTTGTAAATAATCCATCAACAATTGAACCCAATGAAACGTTAACAGTAAGGTTTAGTGACCTCGGGCCTGACGATGTTATAATGCCAGGCACTGCCAAGCTATCATTCAAAATAGACATTGATTCAGTAGATCCTAATGCCACTGTCGTTGCTAACCTGGGCAGGGCCATCATTAAAAATATGGTAATCAAACTGGAAGGTAGAGAAGTCTTCTCACTGAGTAGCGCAGACATTTTTAATCTCTATTCTGATCTGTGGCTGCCTAGAACAGAAAGAAAAGACAAAATCTTTCAAGGAATCCAGAGCGCAAACGGCCTTAAGCACAGGCTTAATGCTGCGGATGCAAAGGAAGACGAGGGAGACCAGGCAATAGCAGAGCATTTAAGAACAGATTTTGCATTCCTCTAGATTTTGAACTGTTGAAAACCCATCAGCCATATTACCAAGGCGCACTAAGAGATAGACTTACTTATGAACTGACATTCAATGACAGTGGGTCTGTTATTCTATCTGAAGACCCAACAGCCAAATACACAGTCAGTAACATCTCACTTAATTTTGACGTTGTTACTAACCCTGAACTGGCTAGAACAATCTTAAACCAGTATAAAAGTAAGACGGTTGTTTACTTTGAAAGAATTTTACACCACAGTCTGGCGATTAAAAACAAGCAAGACACTGTCTGGGAAATAGCTATAAGCTATTCTTTAAAGTCCCTAAAGGGAGTTCTCTTGCTATTTACTAAACCCCCAGCTCCTTTTCAGAGAGAATCTGAGGTGTTTTACAACCCAAAAATTGAGCAGTTGTCTCGCACAGTAGGTGGCAAGCCTTTTCAGCTGTATTCGGCTGGACTTTTACCTGACCAACACTTTGATGAAATAAGAAAATTGTTTGCTGGAGGCAGACAGACAAGCCCCACAGCCGATCATGTGTGTAAAAAAACTTCACCTTCACGATGTAAGACTCGAAGATTATTTAACAGACAAATATGGATTATGGCTAGATTTTAGGTCCACGTATGACAACAGACTGCACGGGAGTGGAAGAAGAGTAGGGTCAGATGGCGTAAGCATACAGATTAATAAGGAAAAGGAGGAGAATGGTCAGATACAAATGCACACTTTTGTGGTTTGTGACGCTCAGCTGAACATTGAAGAAAATAGACTGAAAGAAATAGCTTATTAAAACAGATGGATTGTTTGAACTTTCTGCCCAAAGATCCGCACTGTTCACTTATTTGTGGGATTACTGGATGTGGGAAAACTGTCTTTGTACTTGATTTGTTACAAACAATATACAGGTTTCATTACGAGCACATTGTTATATTCTGCACAACAATCAAGCACAAGTCTTACAAAGAAAGGAAGTTTATTTGGACAGACAAGAATATATTTTTAGTTGATCCTAGCGACAATCTAAGCGACTGTTTAGAACAATACTATAGGTTATTTGAGGGAACTGAAACACTGTTTATTATTGATGACTGCTCAGCTGAACGAGACATTGTTAAAAAAAGAAACACTCTGTCAAAGCTGGCCTTTAGTGGCCGCCACGCATTAGTTTCTGTGTGGCTTTTAACTCAGAAATACAATGCTGTCTTAAAAGACTTTAGATCGCAGTTAAAATCAGTTGTATTATTTCACACTAAGGACAAGGATAGTTTTGAAGAATGTTTAAGTGAAAATTATATAATAAGGGACAGGGACGAGCGAAACAAAATAAGGGAGCAGTTAGGAAAATCTAAGCACGCTAAACTATGCTTGCGGACTGACCCCCCAGTTCAATACGTTTGCTTATTATAGATTGTTTATTATAGACTGTTTATAACAATTTGTTTATTATAATTTTCATATTAAAAAGAATGTCTCGCGGGCCAGAATCAAAAGTACAGCTAGCTCCTAAATGCGTTTCAGTAGAGCTAAAAGATCTAGCAGACACAACTGAGTTTGATCTAATAGGAGTGCCAGGAAATGTTTATGGATTTGAGTACACCGACGATGGCGTTTACAAACGAACAGAAATTGAAGACAAAAAACGGCAGCAATATCCTACCCTGGAAGAGATAAGAAATCTAAGAACAAACGATTTTGGCAAACACGAATACAAACTTCATAAACGAGAGAATGTCTGGGCGTTGCTTCCTAAAATTAACTGGGATTTTGAGTTAGAACTACGAAGCCCCAATGTATACTTTGATAAGAAATACAATTTTAGAAAAGCTTTGAATGCAGGACACCTTCTTGTTAGCCTAGTCCCAGGAACACAACAGAAAAAGCAGCTTGAAATAACTAAGCAGGGCCCTGAATATATGCTGCGGAGAAAGAAGTCCTTAGCTGAAGCGGGGGATGACACCGTTGGCTTAGAATTTAACCCAAAACTAGAATCACTGCCTAGAAAAATGACGATGCTTTTTCGCTTATTTATTACTCCGAGGGAGTCTGATCCTAGTTTGCCAGAGCATACGTTAATTAGAGGTGTACAAATAAAGTCTGAAAACTTGGACGGACCTCTTAGGTTTGTTATTGTTATTACTAAAAATGGGGATCAAATAAACACTTTTGTATCTTCCGACAAAGTCACTGTGATGGTTGACAAAGACAAACTAACAGTACTATATTTTATTTTTATTAAGTATGTTGATTTTATTGGGTTTTACTCTGTTGATGAAGTGCTGCCAGAAGGGTTAATAAGAAGATATGTACAAGATAAAACAAAATTAATTTTGTTTAAAAATGGAAGACGGTCAACAGTTTAGATTAAAGCACATGACTGAGCTTGAAGAAGAAATAGAAAGTGACTTAAATAAGTATAGGGTTACTAGAAAGAAATATGCTAAAGCTTTAAATGTCCTTTCTTATATAATCACCGGCTCATCAGTTGTAGCCAGCTTAAGCACTGGGTCTAGTGTCGCTCTTTTAGCTACTGGAGTTGGGACACCAATGTCCATAGCTTTTGGGAGTGTTGGTTTGGGTTTAGGTGCCATGTCCACAATTGTAAGTGCTGTTTTAAAAAAAGCTAACGCCCAAATTACAAAAGCACACTGCCATTGTAGCCCTAGCAACAGCAAAACTTCATTCATTAAGGTTGATTATAAGCAATACATTACTGGATGGAAAAGTAACAGACGAAGAATTTAAACGAGCCATGGCTGACGGTGATGATTACAGACGACAAAAAATTGAACTTAAAAAAAAAATGGAGAAAGACTTTTACTTCATAACAGGTAGACACTGAAGCAATCAGAAAGAACATTGCAAAGCAGAACCTTGCAAACGATCAACTATTATTATTATTATTATGAACATTTATGACGCCTAATCAATTGAATGCCCTAGGCGTTTACAATATCACAACAGACATCAAATCACACAATATATAACAATCATACATGAGAAAAAGGCATCAAAATCCAAAGCAAGGACACAAACTCACAAGCATGCATACACGCAAACACACACTCACACAGACACGAACGCACACAAAGCAGACACTCGCATCACACATTGCAAACGTCGGGTCACAGGGAAGACGAAGTTACCTAGGAAACAGATGAGTTTTGAGAAGGCGCTTGAATGTGGGCAGTGAGGGTGAGTATCTGAGAGAGCGAGGCAATTGATTCCAGGTAGTTGGAGCTTGATAGGCAAAGGAACGTTGACCAAAGGTTTTAGTGCGAACAGTGGGGATACTGTAGATACGAGTGTCACATGAGGAACGTAAAGCTCGAGATGGGGTGTAAAGATGTAACAGGTGGGTGAGATACTCAGGACAGGAAGACTCGATAGATTTGAAGCAGAGAGAGGCAATCTTGTAGGATATTCTTAGCTGAACAGGGAGCCAGTGGAGAGAGCGGAGCAATGGGGTAACATGGTTATATTTAGAAGTGCGGAAGATGAGACGGGCAGCATGATTCTGAACTCTTTGAAGTTTGTTGATGAGATGAGAGGGAGAGCCAGACAAAAGAGCGTTACAGTAATCCAGGCGGGATAGAACAAATGCGCAGACAAGAGCTTTTGTTGTGTTTTCTGAGAGAAGATGGCGAATAGAAGCAATTCGGCGGAGTTCAAGAAAGCAAGTGCGACAGACATTGCTGACATGCTGTTGGAAGGACAGGGTTTGATCAAGAGTTACACCGAGGTTGCGGGCAGAATGAGAGAGAGTGATAGGTGAATCAACAAGTTTGATGGAAGTCGGAACAGAAGGGTGGTTTTGAAGTTTTGGTGGGGTGATCAGGATCAGTTCAGACTTATCTTCATTTAGTTTTAGTTTGTTTCGGGTCATCCAGTCCTTAAGGTTGGCTACACAAGACTGGGTGTTTTGGATCATGAGAGGAAGGTCAGAGAGAGGCCCAGAGACATACAGCTGATTGTCATCAGAAAAGGAATGATGCTGAAGTAGGTGTTCTTGGACGATAGAAGAGACAGGATAAGAGTAGAGAATGAAGAGTAGAGGGCCCAAGACAGATCCCAAAACAGGTTAAAATGAGCCTGATTTAATTATTGTATTGCTTATATATTTGATCTTAAAAATGACGACCAAAGTAGTTACAGAGCTTAAAAATATATGCCACACCCTAGAGTTAATGATGGAGCGGGGGGCTAATAGAGAAGAGTTAAGAAACAGGTTTGACGAATTAATTACGGATCTTTTTGAGCACACAGATATTCGTGAAAGTGTAACCAGCGTAATCAGTAAAATGCCAGATTCTTGGCCCAACCCAGTAATAAAGTGTATTGCAATTTTAGTTAATATTATGGCTCCTGATGACGCTGAATTGTCTATTTTTACTAACTCTGAAGGAGTAGCTATTCGATTTAATAAATATTAGCTAAATTTTAGTATTTATTTTTTTGTATTACCTATATATTTGATCTTTAAAATGACGATCACAAAAACGATGGATGAGATATTTGCCGAACAGGTGGGCAATATGTTTAGTGAATTAGACATGGACAGCATTAACCCCACAAACGTTCAGGAAAGTGTAGCACATGCATTTCTAAAATCCCAGAGTCTCTTCAAATTCACCCGCCAGTAAAAGTGATGTTAGCCATTCTGATTGATTATATAACCCCCGATGATAAAAACATGCAAGTCTGGGTTTCAACTAGACAGAAAGAAGTAATCAGCTATCACGACTTTAATTCTGAGTGGGCTGATTACATGCTTACACAGTTTAACCATGCAAGTGAAGAAGCAAATTGCGCGGTTCTGGATGGTCTGAAGGAACAGTCCTTGAAATCAGATTAAAACAAACAAAGTTCTATCCTATAGTTGGTAATTCTTACATCCCTCTCCCAAGAGAGTTAGAGTTAAAACGAGCAGTCTTAAACATACATAATTCAGATAACTTATGTTTCATGTGGTGTGTTTTGGCGCATTTACACCCAATTAAAAATAATGCAAACAGAGTATCTAATTATGGACAATATAAGCATGAACTGAACTTTAATAACATAAACTTGCCAGTGAGTATAGACAGTTTAAGCCAGTTTGAAGAGCAAAACAAACCAATAACCGTAAATGTATACATATGGTCTGTAGTAGACAATCTACTGCCTCTAAGGATTTCTCCCAATGCTCCCACTTTAGGCGAATCCCTTAACAAGCATGTAGACCTGATTCTGTTTACAGATGGTTCCAAGAGCCATTATGTATTAATCAGATCAATTAGCAGACTTATGGCTTATACATCAAAGGACAAATCTAAACAAGAGCTTTGTAGAAGGTGTTTGGTCAGAATCCCATCTATAGAGGCAGCTGCTGAACATAAGAAACATTGTAAAAGTTTTGTAGACTGTAAAACCGAACTTTTTACGCCCCCACCAGGGTCTAAAGTTAGTTTTAAAAACGTACACAAAAATGCAGATAAGACCATACGTAGTCTATGCTGACTTTGAAGCAATTTTGCCACAGTACTATGGCCTCAAGAACTAGAAGAACAAAAAACAGCTTTATTAACCCACCATCAGATTTGTTCTTATGCTTTTGTTGTTGTTAGGTCAGATGGCGGACACACACAGCCGGAGATTTACAGAGGCCCCGACGCAGCTGGCCGATTTTTACAACAGATGAAACACCTTCGCAATCAATTCTCTAATCAACTAAATCTCTCAGACATTAAGATGACTTCTGAAGATCAAAGGCGCTATGAATTATCTACACACTGTTGGATATGCAAATGCAAGTTATTAGATGGCACTGTAAAAGATGGCACTGTAAGGGACCACGATCACATTACTGGGAAATTCAGGGGAGCAGCACACAACAGTTGTAATCTTCAACTTAAGGTTGACCCCAAAAAATGGAAACTGCCTATCTTCTTTCAAAACTTACGAGGCTATGATTCTCACTTTATCATGCAAGCAATAACTTCTGAATGTAAGAGGGTTAGCTGCATTGCACAATCATCAGAAAAGTACATGACCTTTACTGTAGACTGTTTATCCTTCTATGACTCTGCCCAACATCTGATGGGTAGCTTAAGCAAACTAGCAGAATCTCTACAAGACTGTCCTATAACTAAAAAATATTTTAACTCGGCTTTAGTACGTAAAGGCGTTTACCCTTATGAATACATGGACTCATGGGACAAGTTTGATGAGCCAGCGCTGCCAGCAAAAGAAGACTTTTACAGCCGTCTTACAGGCAGAAGCATAACCGACTCTGACTATGAATACGCACAGAAAGCCTGGACAGAATTACACTGCCAAACAATGGGCGATTATCATGATCAATATTTATTGGCCGACGTGTGTTTATCGGCAGACGTCTTTCAGAATTACAGATCTACATGCATGAAACATTACGGCCTAGACTCATCGCATTACATTTCTGCTCCTGGCCTTTCTTGGGACGCCTTCTTAAAGTCTACAGACATTGAGATTGACTTAATATCTGATCTGGATGCACTTCAAATGATTGAAGACGGCCTAAGGGGAGGCATTAGCATGGCCTCACACCCTTACTGCAAAGCCAACAACAAGTACTTAGATGACTATGACCCAGCTAAACCATCCAACTATCTAATGTACTAAGACGCCAACAATTTGTATGGGTGGGCCATGAGCCAGGCACTGCCATTAAAAAACTTTAAAATGTTCGTAGGACCTCATGACGTTAATAATATGTTAAGTTATCTACCGCGTCTTACGCCGGAGTATCCAATAGGACTAATCTTAGAGGTAGACTTAGAATATCCTACAGAATTACATGACCTTCATAACGATTATCCCCTAGCAGCAGAAAGATTAAAGATGAGTCCCACCGAACCGCCTAAACTCGTGCCTGATCTTCGCCACAAGACTAAGTACGTATGCCATTACAGACTCCTACAGTTTTACTTAAGACACGGACTAAAACTAAAAGCTGTTCATAGAATAATAGAATTTGAACAAGAGCCCTTTATGAGGCCATACATAATGAAGAATACTGATCTTAGGACTAAAGCCACTGACGCTTCAGAAAAAGACTTTTTTAAACTAATGAACAACAGTTGTTTTGGCAAAACCATGGAGAACCCACACAAGCGTAAAGATGTAAGATTAGTTACAAAAGAACAAAGAGCAATTAAGCTGGTCTCTAAACCTAACTACCAAGACTTTAGAAGATTTAGCGACAGCCTGGTTGGCATTATGATGAAGAAACAGAATGTGAAGTTGGACAAGCCGGTGTTTATTGGGTTTACTGTGTTAGAGCTGTCAAAGCTGTTTATGCTAGAATTTCTGTATGACTACTTTAATTCGCTGTACCCAAAATCAAGAGTCCTTTACACAGACACCGACTCTTTTATTCTGGATGTTCCAACTGAAGACTTTTACAAAGACTTAGAAGCGGAGGTAGCTAAAGGAGCTGATGGGCGGTACGACACATGTGACTACCCAAAAGACAGCCCTTTACATTCAAAGACGAACTTAATGGGACAATTATACAAGAATAGTTGGCTTACGGTCAAAGATGTATAGCGTTGCTAGCCAGACCTCAGTAATGAAGAAGGCTAAGGGCATAAGTAAAGAAGTTGTAAAAAAAAAATATATAACTCACGACAACTACAAGCAGGCTCTCTTTGAACACAAAGTATTTCATCATACAAATGTTAATCTGCGCTCTACTCTTCATCAAGTAACCACAACTGCTGTTAATAAGAAATCACTAGTCTCTAACAATACAAGCGAACTTACGTTAATCCCGAGTTTTCATACGCTATAGGTCATTGGAGAACTGACTTAAGTTAAGAACTTTACTTGTACTTTACTTGTACTTTACTTAAGAACTTAACTAGTACTTAACTAGTACTTAACATGACTTGCACTTTACTTACACTTAACTTGTTATAACTGACTTTACTTGTACTTAACCAGTACTTAACTTGTACTTAACAACACATTAAAAAAACTAATTCAGTAAAAATAATGGGTTTACAGCAGGAGGTTGTGTTTTTTTTTTTTTTTTGCAGAAGCTGGTTCTTCTTCTTTTACTGTTTTTGTGGGGATTTGTGACTTTGTTGCTAAGTATGGTTTTAAACACTTGTATGCTAAAACCCCCCCACCAACAACAACACACCCCAGTACATAATAATACATCTTATAGTTTAATTGTGTTGTTGTTGGTGGTGGCGGTGGCGGTGCTGGTGGCAATGTTGTATTACTATCTAATAATTTTTGTTTTGCTGCTTGGTTTGCTTTTTGCAGTCTGTTCCATTCAGCTAGTTTACGACTGGCCTCAACACGCCCAGGACTTTTAGCTTTAGTAACACTACTCACTTGTGGGACACTCCCTTGTGGCACACTCACTTGTGGGGCATTCACTTGTGGAGCCATATTCTGCTCCTGTGGAGTCTTCTTCTCCTGCTCGCTCATTTTTTTTAATATGATTAAAATTAATATGATTAAAAGTAATTAATCCCATGATGAATGGACATAATAACGTCCCAAATCTATAATACATGTCACATGCAAGAGATTCTAGCGACTTGGTTAAAACCGGATCTTGTGTTAAGTCATATTTTAAATCTTCTTCTGAATCAATCGGCGCTATCTTGCCTACTAATTTAGTATATACACTGATCATTGTCTGTCCTACTGATCTAACCATTTTTGATCCTAGCTGTGCTTCGTACCTAGCGTAATACTCCTCAACGTCTGAAGTAGACAATTGTTGAATCTGTTCAACACTTAGTTCAGTGCCTAAATACTGCCTAGTTTTCCCACATGCGGCCAGAGAGTATAATCTTTCTTTATGACAGAGGCCTGGGTCTGCTGGCTCCTCACACTTTAATAGCTCGTCGCAATCCATTTTTTAAAACCCTTTTTAAAAGCAATAAAAATAATAAAACCTTTTTAAAACAATGAGTTTAACGTTGGTTAATTATGCAGTGCCCATTGTCGGTGTTCTAGTTTACTCAACTCTTGCAAATGTTTGTTAAAAATAAAACCGCCCAACATGGGAAAGATAGAAGATTCACCAAAACTAGTTACAACCTTATTTTTAGCTCTAGCAACAAAAGATTATCTGATTAAAAAGCACATAGACAGTCTTTCATATTATGATTATTTTAATTATTTTTTTAGTTAATAAAAAAACATGAGCACTGCAAAGATTATTAATACTATTTACCACTCTGCTGTAATTAGCGGTCTTAGTATAGGGTACAGCGTGTTAGCAAAAAAACATGGAAGGTTGGTCATTGAGGATGTTGTTAAGTTTATAGCTGTAATAACTGCAGGAATTGCCTCAAAAGACTTTCTTGTTACACTGGGGATTATCCCAGAAAACATCCATGCATAAAAAATATTCATTCATTTATAAAAAGATGTCCGGATTAGTTCTGATGGTGGGAGGAGCTATTGTTAATGCGTTGGCTTTCTCTGGCAGCAATTACATGTTTAGTAAATTGCGGTCTGATGAAGAAAGAGAACGCCATAACAAGGCAATGGAAGAGTTAGCTAAGGCAAAAGACGCTTACGAGAAAAGGAGAATTGCTCACTTAGACTTTATTAATAAAAAGTTAAGAGAATAGGGACATGCAGAGCGCACATTTACAGACGTTGATGAAGCAATGAATGAGTATTACTTAGTGACAGGAAAGAAGTTTCTAACATCGCCACGGCCAGAACTGTCTGACTTTTATGAACCGTCTGAGGAACAGAAAATGGTAGAAATAGGCTTTATTATAGGTGCTATGGGAGCAATCTTTCTTCTTGCATATTCAATCTAAAAACATAGTTAAAATGTAATAAAAAAAACAGTCCCTTCTTATGGACAATACAAAGTACAAAATATATTATTCTCCTAGAGGGTATTGGAAAGGAAAGACTGCTATTGATAAACTGAGTAAAGCTGCTAGGGTGTCTGAATCAGAAGCAAAAAACTGGCTTTCAAAACAAGCGATCTGGCAAATATATCTGCCTGCCCCAAAAAGAATAATAAGGCCCCGATTTGTTAACTCAGTTTCCTAATGACACCCACCAGATGGACTTGCTGTATCTTCCACATGACAAAGTTAGAAGAAAAAAGTTTAAGTATGCTCTTACAGTTGTTGACATGGCTTCAAGGTATAAAAACGCTGAGCCTTTAACGGATAAAAGCTCAACTGCTGTGGCTGTGGCTTTACAACAAATATACATGCGAGGCCCATTAAAGTATCCTAGGATGATTCAGGTTGATGATGGGAAAGAGTTTAAAGGAGCTGTAAACCAGTTGTTTTTAAGACACCAGGTTACAGTTAAGAGAGGGATTCCAGGCAACCATCGCTCCCAAGCCCTAGTAGAAAACTTTAATAAGAATCTAGCTGAGCGTCTGTTTACCTATCAATACCACAGAGACCTTATGGACAAAACACGCAACACAGAATGGGTTAGGAGATTGCCAGCAGTCTTACGCGCCATGAACAATGAAGAATTTAAAACAACAGGCCTTAAACCGGTGAACGCGATCAAACTAAAAAAAAATTAGCATAACTGAAAATGTGCGGGGTACACAAAAACTCTTGCCGTTCGGACTAAAAGTAAGATACTTGTATGCTCCTGGAGAAGCAGAGGGCGATGTTAGAATTAGAGCCACAGACCCTATATGGAGCGTAGACGTATATGAAGTTGAAAGAATTATGAAAACAGCCCCTCCTGTGTATTATTTAAGAGAAACTCTTTCTTCCAAAAAGCCTGCTCCTAAAAGATCGTTTGTTCGTGAAGAGCTGCAAGTTGTCCCACCAAACACAGTGCCAATAACTTAATCAGAGAGAATGTCTAAATATGCGGTTCACGATCAGCACATTTTATTTTGCTCGCAAACCCCGCTTTTCACTGCATTAAATTTTTTTGATGTTTGTAGGTTTTTAGCTGTTTTTTTGGTTGAAGAAATTTAATCATGTGAAAAGTGGGGTTTGCGGGCAAAATGAGATGGTGATCTAGAACCCGTATTTAGACATTCTCTAGGTTAATATCCGGGTCAGTAATCCGGGAGCACTCTTCAAAATCAAATATTTGACTTCGCAGATCTGTTTGTGTGACCCGAGGAAAGGTAACTTTGTTCGCACAGAAAAGACAGGCACTTTCTTCGCCTAATCTCTCTCTCTCTCTCTCTCTCTCTCTCTCTCTCTCTCTCTCTCTCTCTCTCTCTCCACACACACACACACACACACACACACACATATATATATACATACATATACAGATATATATATATATAGATATATATATATATATATATTTTTTTTTTTTTTTTCCCCCACGGAAACGTGTTCTACAGAAGCAGAGGGTCTAAAACCGCCAGTCTCTTTGTGAGCGTGCTGCAGAGCCATTGACTCAAGTAGATTCTTATTGGTGGTTATGGGAGGAGCAGGACTCAGTTTGAGCGTCGTCTGCCTTGTAGGAATCAGGAATCTGACCAATGCTTTCCTTCACTCAGCCAGAAAAGTCACGTTGTAACCCTCCATGTTTGTCTCCGTGTCTGTCTGGCTGTCCGTCTACCTGTCAGCAAGATGACACAAAAACTGTCGTACCGATTGTCACCGAACTTGTTGTAAAGAAGAAGAACGTGACCCCAGAACGAATTCGTAAAATTTTGAAGCGGATCCGTTTCGCGCATCCGAATCAAGGGGCGGATTCAGGATCCGTCCAATCACGGTGGAGGGCTGCGTTTTCCAAAGGCCCATTTACATTGCCTATCTTTAAAATAAAATTGTAGAAGAAAAAGAAAAGAAAAACATAGGAAGTACAAAGCGCATACTTAAACAGACACACACACATACACACACGCTCGCGCGCGCGCGCGCGCGCGCACACACACTCACACACACACACAAACAAACAAACAAACACACACACACACACACACACACACACACACACACACACATACACACACAGAGGCGCACGCACGCGCGTGCGCGCTCGCACACACACACACACACACACACACACACACACACACGCACGCACACACACACATCCACACACACACACACACACACACGCGCGCGCGCGCGCACACATACACACATCACAAGCACCACAACTAGCAGCATCACCACATTCGTTCGCCTGTACGTTAGATGAATGTCCTTCACTGACCCATGCAAACATATTCATTGCCAAAAGCGTTATGCTACCACTGACCTACATATTATCAACATTGTAAATGGAGTTTGGCACATTTCTGTCTGTCTGTTTGTCCGTCTGTCTGTCTGTCTGTCTCTGTCTCTGTCTGTCTCTGTCTCTGCCTCTGTCTCTCTCTCTCTCTCTCTCTCTCTCTCACACACACACACACACACACACACACACACACACACACACATGTATGCGTGCATGCGCAAGCCGCTTGCATACGCACACGCACATTTTTTTAACTATCCAACGTTAGCATACAGTTCAAAAGAACAACAAAGAAATATCCTCACCATTATTTCTTCCTTGTTAGACTGAAAGTCCACTCGTGGCAATCCTGGCAATGCGCGCGCGCGCGCGCGCGCGCGCGCGCGTGTGTGTGTATGTGTGTGTGTGTGTGAGTGTGTTCACACGAGCGTGTGTTTTCAGTCCCTGAATAAACCCTCTTCACGTTGACTTTCTTCCACTGTCTTTGCACAAGATGTGTTCTCTTTTTTCCCACCCTTCAGTCTGCCTGTGCTTTAAGTAGAATGTGACAACGTAGACAAGAACAAGTAAACTTGGTAGTATCTGAAATCTTCAGCCTCGCGTACTTGACAACTCGAGTTCGGAACCTGTGAAATCTTCTGTTTGGCTACTTCAACTCGGTGTGTACACACTCCAAAAGAACACAGCGAGTGGAAGAATCCCAGACACGCCAGAGGAGGGGAGGGAGAGGCTTTCGTGTCGCTGACTGCTGACAATACTGTCAGGCGAAGCTCCGCGCACAGTAACTAGGGAACCCGTGTGACCTGAGCCACTGTGTTTTTGAACCCCTGCAAACGTATGAAGTTTCGGGGGAAAGACGGGCTGAGCAACACGCTTTCAAGCCTTGGCCGAACCTGTCCGCTCTATTGCAAGCGGATAGTTATGGCAGACGTGAACAGCGGTCTATTCGAGTTATCTTTCCCTTACTGATATTGCTCGCAATTTTCCAATCAAAACCGCTTTTCCCAGATCACAGGAGTAAGTAACCCATTCAAGACATACGTCCCTTCTAAAATGGCGATTGGTCCACTGATGTCGTAATAAATTCAATCAAACAGAGTATTTGTTTGTTTAAAACTGCCGAGAATTGAATTACACACACAAAAGAGAAGCCCATGCAATGACCTAAAATCGGCTGAACATGGAAAAAAAATGCTAAATCAAGTGTCAGCCTTTGTGGGGTAGGTTTCTCCTGTACAGCGACGATCGATAACGGTACACGCATGTCAGCTGGACTGAACCCCCAAGTTTACGGACAGGTTTCTACATTGGTATTAAAACATTAGTGTCTTACAGCTAATGTCTGACCACTGACAACGTTTTATTCTGTATTGATCTGACAATGACCACAGTTTCTTTGTTTGAAGGGTAGCACTGACACAAAGTGCACGCGCTTAAAGCAAGGTGAAGGGTCAGGTACGTGAATGTCCCGGCAGTGTGTCTTGCGTGTGGTTGGTTACCTCTGCGGAGCGTGGAGCAGCGAGTATTTCAAAGGTCTCAGTGACCGGGCATGCCACGTGCTGAACTATGCCGATGGAAAAAACACTCCATGAACAAGCCGTTGAATGTCGGTCTTCACTGACGGCTAGACTAAAGCAATTTTTTTTCCAATTAGGTATGTCACGCAAAGAAATACTAGAGGCTACATGCCCCACATTTCAGCCTTGAATGTAGGAGTGCTACCGACGCCTTGCCCCAAGCTTTATTTTATTTTCTATAAATGTGTAGGCATGTCATATGATGACATACAGATGGGTTTGGTATGCATGGCAGAAAAAACAAGAGAGGTGGACGAGACAAAACAAAAACAAAGTTGAAATGATCCTCTTCTTCTACTCTTTCTTCTTCTACTACTTCTTCTTCCTCCTCCTCCTCTTCTTCTTCTTCCTCTTCTCTTCTTCTTCTTCTTCTCCCTCTTCTTTTTCTTCTCTGTGTGAATTCACACTCGGGCACGACACTGAAGAACAGTTCACCAGGTTCATCAAGCACTGTCTTTTGTGTGCCAAGTGTCATGATGAGAGATATATACAGGTGGCCATTTTGAAATTTTGACGAGAATGTTAGACCATAACGTGAACAGTGCTTAAATCCCTAATTTTTTCTTTTTGTTGATTGGACACTGAGGCACGTGACTAGTGAGAGAAGCTGACTGTTTGTAGGACGGGTGTATTCCCAATCTTTATGGCAGACCAGCAGTTGCCAGACTGGGGGATAGGGCGTTTGGCTTGGGCTAAGTTGGTCGTTAATTTTCAACCTTGGGGGATAGGGCGCTTGGCTTGGGCTAAGTTGGTCGTTAATTTTCAACCTTGGGGGTTGCAAAAGGAAAACGTAGTTTTCCGAACGACCAGAGAGTGGTCGATGTCGATGTAGCGCAAACAGATAAGTCTGTTAGGGATTCGGTTGGTCACCATATTGATTCCCTATAGAAAAGTCTGTTAGGAACTCTGTTGGTCACCATATTGATTCCCTATAGAAAAGCCTGTTAGGGATTCTGTTGGTCACCATATTGATTCCCTGTAGAAAATCTCCGCGTCCAACCATTGGATCGTACTACCTAACTCCTGGAAACTTGATTCCCGCTGGTGGAATTTTTAAGAAAGACACATTTACCCAACAACCATTTAGCATAAAAAAGAAGAAGGAGAAATGTTATATTTATGTGTTGTTTATTGAAAAGAAACAAGAGGTTAATAATAACCAGTAATTGATGGTGTTTTGTGAAAAACAAGAACGAAAGTGTTATGTTTTTATGTGTATAGCTTAGTGCCAGTGTCATTGTAAAATTCTTTGGGTTTTTTGTGCTGGTAAAGGGAACACAAAACAGTGAATTCTTGTTTCTTCAGTCTCCCCTTTGAATGCATAGAGTAGATGCGTGCGCATGGAGTGAACATGCTGTGTTTGTGATTGAGTGTTTGCAAATGCAGTGTGTGACACTAAGGCCTAGTTCTCTGCAAATGTTTTCTTTTCTTCTTCAGGCTGTCCTGCTAAGTCGTCAGTCCATCATTAGTTCTGTTGTTTCCTCTGTTTTCCTCTTTCGACAGTTCCCTGGAGTCAGCAAAGGACAGAGGAAGTACCAATGGACAGATCCTTAGTAACCTGTATACCCTTTGCCGGAAAACATCTACGGAAGTTGTGCCACATCTTCGTAGACTTCCAGAAGGCGTTCAACAGACAGAGGTCTGGCAGGACGTACTGTGAGCTACAATGAGGAAATGTAACACTGGACACAAGCTGCTACAATGATGATATGTGACATTGGGCAAAAGCTGCTACAATGAAGACATGTGACATTGGACACAAGCTGCTACAATGAAGAAATGTAACATTGGGCACAAGCTGCTACAATGAAGACATGTGACATTGGGCACAAGCTGCTACAATGAAGACATGTGACATTGGGCACAAGCTGCTACAATGAAGACATGTGACATTGGGCACAAGCTGCTACAATGAAGAAATGTAACATTGGGCACAAGCTGCTACAATGAAGACATGTGACATTGGGCACAAGCTGCTACAATGAAGACATGTGACATTGGACACAAGCTGCTACAATGAAGAAATGTAACATTGGGCACAAGCTGCTACAATGAAGACATGTGACATTGGGCACAAGCTGCTACAATGAAGACATGTAACATTGGGCACAAGCTGCTACAATGAAGACATGTGACATTGGACACAAGCTGCTACAATGAAGAAATGTAACATTGGGCACAAGCTGCTACAATGAAGACATGTGACATTGGGCACAAGCTGCTACAATGAAGACATGTGACATTGGGCACAAGCTGCTACAATGAAGACATGTAACATTGGGCACAAGCTGCTACAATGAAGAAATGTAACACTGGGCACAAGCTGTTACAATGAAGAAATATAACATTGGGCACAAGCTGCTACAATTAAGAAATGTAACATTGGGCAAAAGCTGCTACAATGAAGAAATGTAACATTGGGCAAAAGCTGCTACAATGAAGAAATGTAATATTGGACAAAAGCTGCTACAATGAAGAAATGTAATATTGGACAAAAGCTGCTACAATGAAGAAATGTAACATTGGACAAAAGCTGCTACAATGAAGAAATTTGACATTGGGCAAAAGCTGCTACAATAAAGAAATGTAACACTGGGCAAAAGCTGCTACAATGAAGAAATGTAACATTGGGCAAAAGCTGCTACAATGAAGAAATGTGACATTGGGCAAAAGCTGCTACAATGAAGAAATGTAACATTGGGCAAAAGCTGCTACAATGAAGAAATGTAACACTGGGCAAAAGCTGTTACAATGAAGAAATGTGACATTGGGCAAAAGCTACTACAATGAATAAATGTAATACTGGGCAAAAGCTGCTACAATGAATAAATGTAACACTGGGCAAAAGCTGCTACAATGAAGAAATGTAACATTGGGCAAAAGCTGCTACAATGAAGAAATGTGACATTGGGCAAAAGCTGCTACAATGAAGACATGTGACATTGGGCAAAAGCTACTACAATGAATAAATGTAATACTGGGCAAAAGCTGCTACAATGAATAAATGTAACACTGGGCAAAAGCTGCTACAATGAAGAAATGTAACATTGGGCACAAGCTGCTACAATGAAGACATGTGACATTGGGCACAAGCTGCTACAATGAAGACATGTGACATTGGGCACAAGCTGCTACAATGAAGACATGTAACATTGGGCACAAGCTGCTACAATGAAGAAATGTAACACTGGGCACAAGCTGTTACAATGAAGAAATATAACATTGGGCACAAGCTGCTACAATTAAGAAATGTAACATTGGGCAAAAGCTGCTACAATGAAGAAATGTAACATTGGGCAAAAGCTGCTACAATGAAGAAATGTAATATTGGACAAAAGCTGCTACAATGAAGAAATGTAATATTGGACAAAAGCTGCTACAATGAAGAAATGTAACATTGGACAAAAGCTGCTACAATGAAGAAATGTGACATTGGGCAAAAGCTGCTACAATAAAGAAATGTAACACTGGGCAAAAGCTGCTACAATGAAGAAATGTAACATTGGGCAAAAGCTGCTACAATGAAGAAATGTGACATTGGGCAAAAGCTGCTACAATGAAGAAATGTAACACTGGGCAAAAGCTGCTACAATGAAGAAATGTAACATTGGGCAAAAGCTGCTACAATGAAGAAATGTAACATTGGGCAAAAGCTGTTACAATGAAGAAATGTGACATTGGGCAAAAGCTACTACAATGAATAAATGTAATACTGGGCAAAAGCTGCTACAATGAATAAATGTAACACTGGGCAAAAGCTGCTACAATGAAGAAATGTAACATTGGGCAAAAGCTGCTACAATGAAGAAATGTGACATTGGGCAAAAGCTGCTACAATGAATAAATGTAACACTGGGCAAAAGCTGCTACAACAACGAAGAAAAGTAACGTCTACCAGATCTGAACTGGTCACTCAGCTGAGAAACAAGCACCTACTTGGAGCTTTTGACAGACATCTTCATCAGCGGTGGTGTTGCTACTGGGTGAACTGGAGTTCAGTGCACACAACCTCAGGTCGAACCATGGTCATGTATAGGAAAAAAAAACATGTAACATTGGGCAAAAGCTGCTACAATGAAGAAATTTGACATTTGGCGAAAACTTATCAAAACCATTCAGCAACTGCAGTCTGAAACAAAGACCAGTATCATTCATGAAACACGCTCAAGGCATAGGGTGCCTATGCACTCATGCTGAAGTGATAAGAGTACTACAATAAGACTGAGCAGTTTTTATTGCGCTTACCCCTTCCTCCACTTGTCTTTACGACGATTGACCGATATCATATCCTTGAATACTTTTATTGCCCCATTGCCTGCATGATTTTGTTTCGGTTTTAACCCGAGAAGAGGTAAGGGGAATGGAGGGGAGGGGGGGGGGATGAGGGGCAGGGAGGAGGGGGGGGGTAAAGGGTGACAGGTCTGACCTAGTTTGTTTTATTGAAACGCTGGGCGTAAGGGTGGAAGAGCATGGGAGAGGGGTGGGGGTGAGGGGTGGGAGGGGGGGGGGTAGCCGTGGGGATGCGTGGAACAGGAATTGGAGAGGTGGAGGGGGGTAGGGGGAGGGGGACTTATGACGGTGAATGTATATGTGCCTGTGTGAGGCACTTGTTTATATGATTATGTTGTTGCATTTTAAAAAAAAGAAAGAAAAAGGGGGAACAAATACATAATCATTTTGAGTGATGAAAAAGTACGTCCATAGTTTCATTTTCTTCTGCATGGCTTTGGATACTGACATTAACATTGACACTACTCACGGCAAAAGAAACAAACTGCAGCCTTACTGGAACACGACAAAAATGCAGAAGAGCACACAAGACAAAGTGTGAAGTAACGCAGTTTTAATGCACGACACAAAACAGGACAAGAAATTTTCGGCAATATGCCTTCCTCAGCGACAAAAAAAATACAGACAAACATGCACAACACTCCCCTTGTGAAGCCAAAGTAACAATGGCACTACTCAGTTGACACTACTCAGTTACAATTTATGTATTTCTTGTTCTTTGCATGACAAATATTAATGTCTACCCCCTTTGATATAAAGGCATATGTAGGCCATCGTCAACTGAAAATTAAAAGAAAGTCTAAAGCGTCTCTCTCTCTCTCTCTCTCTCTCTCTCTCTCTCTCTCTCTCTCTCTGTGTGTGTGTGTGTGTGTGTGTGTGTGTGTGTGTGTGTGTGTGTGTGTGTGTGTGTGTGTGTGTGTGAAAACTATGGCTCAAGGTGATGCGCAGTGAATTGCTATTGCGCTAAAAGCTTTTTTTAAAAAAAAACGGTTACTAATCAGATCCAGAATTCCGGAAACTGGACAGGTAAGGCTATAGTCAACTGTTTTAATTGCTCAGGATTTAATGGGGTCTTAAGGTTGTTTTCTTTTGTCAACTCTTTATTGAATGTTTTACAATATCAAAAGCTAACGAAAATAACTTTTTCACATGAAAAAGAAGTCACATGAAAATGCGTACATGAAGGTCCGTGCTGTCATTTGAACATGACTGCTTTTCAAAACACTTTTTTTTCAGAGACAACTGCAAAGAAGTAGATTCTAGGAATTATGACCAACTAACTTGTTTTCTGTCGGGTTCAAAAGAGGGGCCACGGAGTCAGGAGTCAGGTCGCACACCCACCACTCAGCACAAGAACCAACAGCACAAGGCATAAACAACACTTTATTCTCTCATGCGCACATACACATACACATTCCTACTGGGACTCGGGGCCTATCACAGAAGCGGGAGAACAGACAGAATGTGTGGAGAAAAGAGGGTATAGAAGAGGAAAGCACCCTTATGGAAACCGACTGTCCTACTGGACAAGAAAAACACTGGTAATAAACAATGATTACCCCAGGGATATCTGCTATGTCCAAAATGCCTAACCCACTGTTACTACTCCCCCCCCCCCCCCCCCCCCCCCCGAAGAAATAAGTCAGAAACACGTCAAACACACGAACATGAACTATTACCTAACAGAAACAGCTATTCTTTCAAAAAAGAAACAAAACAATCCCCCCCCCCAAAAAAAAAAAAAAAAAAAAAAAAAGTTTGTTGCCCATTGACAGGGTGCGCCTACGTGGGGTGGAAAAACCCTCACTACACCACGTCACAGCACAATCACACCATCCCCAATGTTCACTTAACTGATGTCCGCATAGGTATGAGTCTTTTGCTGTATTGAAGAAACATCGTCACAAGAAGACCCCCCCCCCCCCCCCCCCCTGCCCACCCGGGTTCGACGCTCCGTGGACTGGTGGACTGCTACTCCGTGAGCGCGTGTAGCGATGCTAAGGCTGTCCCACGTGATGGGCAGGGGCATCTCTTGTTGACGCTAAGGCTGTCCCACGTGATGGCAGGGGCACCTCTTGCTGACGCTAAGGCTGTCCCACGTGATGGGCAGGAGCACCTCTTGCTGATCGGAAAGGCAAACTGAAGATCCAACAGGATGGTGGACGGGGAGTAAAAAAAAAAGAATAATAATAACGTGGGACCGTCGCTCCACGTCGGCGAAGACGGGACAAGCCAGACCTCTGCAGACAGGACTTCCAGCAGACGGGACAAGCCAGACCTCTGCAGACAGGACTTCCAGCAGACGGGACAAGCCAGACCTCTGCAGACAGGACTTCCAGCAGACGGGACAAGCCAGACCTCTGCAGACAGGACTTCCAGCAGACGGGACAAGCCAGACCTCTGCAGACAGGACTTCCAGCAGACGGGACAAGCCAGACCTCTGCAGACAGGACTTCCAGCAGACGGGACAAGCCAGACCTCTGCAGACAGGACTTCCAGCAGACGGGACAAGCCAGACCTCTGCATACTGAACTTCCAGCAGACGGGACAAGCCAGACCTCTGCAGACAGGACTTCCAGCAGACGGGACAAGCCAGACCTCTGCAGACAGGACTTCCAGCAGACGGGACAAGCCAGACCTCTGCATACTGAACTTCCAGCAGACGGGACAAGCCAGACCTCTGCAGACAGGACTTCCAGCAGACGGGACAAGCCAGACCTCTGCAGACAGGACTTCCAGCAGACGGGACAAGCCAGACCTCTGCAGACAGGACTTCCAGCAGACGGGACAAGCCAGACCTCTGCAGACTGAACTTCCAGCAGACGGGACAAGCCAGACCTCTGCAGACAGGACTTCCAGCAGACGGGACAAGCCAGACCTCTGCAGACAGGACTTCCAGCAGACGGGACAAGCCAGACCTCTGCAGACAGGACTTCCAGCAGACGGGACAAGCCAGACCTCTGCAGACAGGACTTCCAGCAGACGGGACAAGCCAGACCTCTGCAGACAGGACTTCCAGCAGACGGGACAAGCCAGACCTCTGCAGACAGGACTTCCAGCAGACGGGACAAGCCAGACCTCTGCAGACAGGACTTCCAGCAGACGGGACAAGCCAGACCTCTGCAGACAGGACTTCCAGCAGACGGGACAAGCCAGACCTCTGCAGACAGGACTTCCAGCAGACGGGACAAGCCAGACCTCTGCAGACAGGACTTCCAGCAGACGGGACAAGCCAGACCTCTGCAGACAGGACTTCCAGCAGACGGGACAAGCCAGACCTCTGCAGACAGGACTTCCAGCAGACGGGACAAGCCAGACCTCTGCAGACAGGACTTCCAGCAGACGGGACAAGCCAGACCTCTGCAGACAGGACTTCCAGCAGACGGGACAAGCCAGACCTCTGCAGACAGGACTTCCAGCAGACGGGACAAGCCAGACCTCTGCAGACAGGACTTCCAGCAGACGGGACAAGCCAGACCTCTGCAGACAGGACTTCCAGCAGACGGGACAAGCCAGACCTCTGCAGACAGGACTTCCAGCAGACGGGACAAGCCAGACCTCTGCAGACAGGACTTCCAGCAGACGGGACAAGCCAGACCTCTGCAGACAGGACTTCCAGCAGACGGGACAAGCCAGACCTCTGCAGACAGGACTTCCAGCAGACGGGACAAGCCAGACCTCTGCAGACAGGACTTCCAGCAGACGGGACAAGCCAGACCTCTGCAGACAGGACTTCCAGCAGACGGGACAAGCCAGACCTCTGCAGACAGGACTTCCAGCAGACGGGACAAGCCAGACCTCTGCAGACAGGACTTCCAGCAGACGGGACAAGCCAGACCTCTGCAGACAGGACTTCCAGCAGACGGGACAAGCCAGACCTCTGCAGACAGGACTTCCAGCAGACGGGACAAGCCAGACCTCTGCAGACAGGACTTCCAGCAGACGGGACAAGCCAGACCTCTGCAGACAGGACTTCCAGCAGACGGGACAAGCCAGACCTCTGCAGACAGGACTTCCAGCAGACGGGACAAGCCAGACCTCTGCAGACAGGACTTCCAGCAGACGGGACAAGCCAGACCTCTGCAGACAGGACTTCCAGCAGACGGGACAAGCCAGACCTCTGCAGACAGGACTTCCAGCAGACGGGACAAGCCAGACCTCTGCAGACAGGACTTCCAGCAGACGGGACAAGCCAGACCTCTGCAGACAGGACTTCCAGCAGACGGGACAAGCCAGACCTCTGCAGACAGGACTTCCAGCAGACGGGACAAGCCAGACCTCTGCAGACAGGACTTCCAGCAGACGGGACAAGCCAGACCTCTGCAGACTGAACTTCCAGCAGACGGGACAACGCGGACCTCCATAGACTGGAACTCAAGAAGAAAATAAAGACAGGATCGTCGCCTCACGCCAGTGACGACGGGACAACCCGGACCTCTGTAGACTGGACCCCAACGAAGTGACCTCAGAGCAGAAATGCCTCGTTGACCGTTTCCAATGGCGGTAACGGTGCTCTCCGCTCAATGAACGACTGAAGCGTGAACTGCAAGTCGGCTAGACATTATGTCCCGAAGTAAGTAATCTTGATGCATATGGTCCTGATAGATTTACTGAAAACAATATCATTAACAAATTTTGGAAAGGAGTTTTTCAAGCATATCAAAGGTTCTGCAAACAGGTAGAGTTATACGAAAGTACAGATTTAGCCACTGAACCTATTTTTTGTAATGAGAAATTCAAAGTGGGAGAAAAACCATTCTTTTACAAGAAATGGATGCAGAAAAATGTATTTTTAGTTAAACATTTACTCAATGAGGATGGTAATTTTGTAAGCCACAATGAATTGTCAGAAACAATGGGATTTCAGGTCAATTTTCTAAACTATGTAAGCTGCGTGCATTCGATCAAAGCTTATGCAAAGAAAAGAAGACTGACATTAGATAGTAACATTAGTAATGTTAAAACTTTAGCACTTCAAAAAATTTGTAGTGTTACTAAGGGAACACGTACTTATTACGATATTATGGTAGAAGCCAATGAAGTTCTTAACATAAGCGCCTTTGTCAAGTGGGAACAACGTCTTGATATACCTATTGACTGGATAGAGGTACTGAAAAGGATTAAGAAAATCAAAGAAACAAAACTGAAATGGTTCCAAATTAGAATATGCCACAGAATTTTGGTAACAAATAGTGTGCTGAAAAGTATGCAGATTGTTGATAGCGACAAATGTAATTTCTGTAATAGAGAAAAAGACTCAATTAATCATTACCTGTGGGAATGTGAGTTTACGCACGCTTTCTGGGAAGACCTTGAAAGAGCTCTAAAAGTTAATTGTTCACACTGTGAAAGATTATCCCTTAATGTGGAGATTATATTATTTGGTACGGATGAGAAAACAAAAACCGATAATATGCTAGACCTGATAATTTTAATGGGAAAATATTTCATCTATAAATGTAGAATTAACAAAACAAAACCCAATGTAAACATGTTTTTGAAGGAGCTGAACTATAGATATAAAATGGAGAAATATATGTCCTTGATGGAGATGAATCATGCTACCTACCAAGAAAAATGGTCACCATATATTAAACTACTAGAGGATTAATGGTCATATTATGTACTATATATATATATATATATATATATAATATATATATAATATATTTTACATGTGTATGTATGTATGTGTGAATGTATGAATATGTATGTTCAAAATAAGCGCTGTACACTTTTTTTTGTTTACTATTTAAAGTCATCCGTGACCTTGGAACCTCGAGAAAATAATCGTATATTAAAGTGTGTCTGTACAATTTAAATTCTTCGAATGCCGTACTCCGATGGAGTCGATGATTTAAGTAATACGTTTTATAACCCTGCATTATGTTTGTGTACATTATTCGTTATGTGTGCCCATTTAAAAGATAAAAATTCTAGATTAGGGAAAAAACTCTACGGTAGCAAGATAGTCGTTACTGTATAATTATTTGAATAGTTGGCATTAGAGTTATAATTCAAATGACATGGAGATTTTTTTTGGGGGGGGAGGGGGGGTCGTGGAGGGGATTTTTTTTTGTTGTTTTCGTTTTATGTGATCTTTGTAACTGTTTGAAATGAAAGAAAAGAGCTCTTTTCAAAAAAAAAAAAAAAAAAAAAGTCGGCTAGACACACCATCTGTTCTCACTAGAACGGTGAACAGTAGTCGCAAACGCTTGTCGCAAACGCTTGGAGATGCATGTTTCATAAGTTCCTCGTGCTGCGACGAATGCATGGCACACTGAGGAGAGGGTGGAGGATGGAAGGGGAAGGTAAGGACAGCTCATTCCACGCCTCCCCTGGTTAAACCACTCAGAGAGGGGGGAGGGAGAAGGCCTTCCGTAACATTTTCAATGTCATGTGTGACGAAGTTGAGAAAAGGCTTTTCTTTATTTCCGTGCTTTATCCGATGTCTTAAAGAAGTTGAAACCAGTTTTTAAAATGCTTCTACGTGAATATTTGTTTTCATGTGAATATACTTACATCTGGACGTTTATTTTTTCTTGTTTGCTTGTTTGTTTCATTGTTTATCCCACATGATAATTATTTTCTTGCAATAACAACAACAGAAACTGAAATTTAAACAAACAAATGGTATTCATCAGGTTTTTTTCCTTTTTTTTTTTTATTAATAGAAGTCACTGTCTTGGTCGTAGAAAGAGTCATCAGTATCTTTAACGGGGACAACAACAGCAACAACAATAACAACAACAAAACCCCAGTAATTATGACCTTTTGACGCGAATGAAATTCCATAACTAGGACATGACAGGGTTGTCGAAAGGCACTTTGCAAACCCATGTGTCAGCGCATTTTCTGCTGTCACCTGCCTACTGCACTGGCCTTGTGTATTGCACCCGCTCTTTTCTTTCTTTCTTTCTTTCTTTTCTATTCGGGGTGTGTGTGTGTGTGTGTGTGTGTGTGTGTGTGTGTCGTGTGTGTGTGTGTGTGTGTGTGTGCGTGTGTTTACTTTTCGCTTTTTTTTTTAATTGGTTGTTTTTTGTTTTTGTTTTCGTTTTTCCCCTCAAGTCACACTCAAAACTCTCCTGTTCATAGGAAGGGTTTCTGCTGGCGTCGAACTGTCCTACCTTTAACTGCTGTGTAAGATCAGGTGACTCCTCGTCTTTAGTACCAAGCGTGCATGGGTCACCAGCAATATACACGAACAGACACTGAGGCTTCTGAATCATGCATTGTAGTTATGTCATACCGCCGGTCAAAAAGTAGGTATGTATACGCACGTATAAGACTGAATGTGTGTGCGAAAGTGTGAACGCATTCGAGTACACACACGAACATAGACTTACACATGCACACTCACACGTAAACGTGCGCGCACTGTACACACACACACACACACACACACACACACACACACACACACACACACACACACACACACAGAGATGCAGTACACAGATGCAGTACAAGAGAGAGAGAGAGAAGAGAGAGAGGAGAGAGAGAGAGAGAGAGAGAGAGAGAGAGAGAGGAGCATACAGACAGACACAGAGCGTCAGACATACGACAGACAAAATTGATAGACAGACGGACAACGGAGACGGAAGGAGAAAACACACACTCAGACAGTCAGAAAGATAGATAAAACAGAGAGAGAGAGAGAGAGAGAGAGAGAGAGAGAGAGAGAGAGAGAGAGGGCAGTGGTCAAAGTGTGTTCCACTCTTCCAGACAAGTTACTGTACCGATCTTTCTGAAAATATGTAGGTATGTTCATTATTGGTCACGGACGATGCCCGATGTTTTAGTTTACCATTATAGCCGTTACTAACGGCTGTAACGGCCTGTAACGGGTTTTCTTCTTCATGGAATATCTCAGAAAGTACTTGGTCGATCTTTGTGAAAATTAGCTGGTATGTTCATTATGGGTCACGGATGATGCTCGATGTTTTAGTTTACCCCGTTATAACCGTTACTAACGGCTGTAACGGCCTGTAACGTTTTTTCTTCTTTATGGAATATCTCAGAAAGTACTGGGCCGATCTTTCTGAGAATTTGTAGGTATGTTCATTATGGGTCACGAATAATGCCCGATGTTTCAGGTTACCGTTATAGCCGTTACTAACGGCTGTAACGGCCTGTAACGGTTTTTCTTCTTCATGGAATATCTCAGAAAATACTTGGCCGATCTTTGTGAAAATTAGCAGGTATGTTCATTATGGGTCACGAATAATGCTCGATGTTTTAGGTTACTGCTAGAGCCGTTACTAACGGCTGTAACGGCCTGTAACGGCTTTTCTTCTTTATGGAATATCTAAGAAAGTACTTGGCCGATCTTTGTGAAAATTAGCAGGTATGTTCATAATGGGTCACGGATGATGCCCGATGTTTTAGTTTACCCCGTTATAGCCGTTACTAACGGCTGTAACGCCCTGTAACGGTTTTTCTTCTTTATGGAACATCCCAGAAAGTACGTGGCCGATCTTTGTGAAAATTAGCAGGTACATTCACTATGGGTTACAGATGATGCCCGATGTTCTAGTGCACCGTTATAGCCGTTAATAACGGCTATAACGGCTCATAACGGTTTTTTTTATGGAATATCTCAGAAAGCACTTTGTCGATCTTTCTGAAAATTTTAGGTATGTTCATTATGGGCGACGGATGATGCCCGACGTTTTAGTTTACCGTTATAGTCGTTACTAACGGCTGTAACAGCCCATAACGGTTTTTCTTTTTTTATGAAATATCTCAGAAAGTACTTGGCCGATCTTTCTGGAAATTTGTAGGTATGTTCATTATGTGTCACGGATCATGCCCGACATTTAATTTACCGTTATAACCGTTACTAACGGCTATAACGGCCCCAAACGGTTTTTCTTCTTCATGGAATATCTCAGAAAGTACTTGGCCGATATTTCTGACAATTTGTAGGTATGTTCATAATGGGTCACGGATGATGCCCAATATTTAAGTTTACCGTTATAGCCGTTACTAACGGCCCATAATGGTTTTCTTCTTTGTGGAAAATCTCAGAAAGCTCTTGGCCGATCTTTCTGAAAATTTGTAAGTATGTTCATTATAGGTCACAGATGATGGTCAATGTTTCCAGAATAGCCATTATTAACGGTTACACCAGCACAAGACGGTGTTTCCTCTTTATGGAATATCCCACACGTATTCAGGATAAACTGGGAGTACGTTTATATGCTTTGCATCTTGTTCCTTCTTGTTTAGCGTCCTGCTTTCACAGTAAGTAGTGTCCTCTTTTCTTACCATATTCAGCTTTGTGTATGGTCTTGTTTCCACAGGGTTTAGCATCCTTTGATACGGTTGAGTATCCTTTCACAGGAGTCGCTTACTTACATCATGATTAGTGTCTTTTAAATATAGCTCAGTCTCCTTTGGCATGGTCTACTGTCATTTATATTTTTGGTCTGTCTTTCAAAGAGATAGCAGGCCTTTTTCCGAGTGTGCTCTGATTTAAGAGAGTTTTGAGATCCCGTCTTGTGTCATTTAGCAGAATCATCTTTCAAAATTGCTGTCCTCTTTATATACGATTGATTTGTCTTTCCTCGAGCTAAGGCTGCTGTCACATTGTTTATAATATTCACTTTGCCTAGGGTTTAGAGTCTCGTATCAAGAACACAGTGTGTTGTGTGTGTGTGTGTGTGTGTGTGTGGTGTGTGTGTGTGTGTGTGTGTGTGTGTGTGGTGTGTGTGTGTGTGTGTGTGTGTGTGTGTGTGTGTGTGTGTGTGTGTGTGTGGTGTGTGTAGAACAACCCTAAAGGCTTTTGTGTCCTCTGTGCACGATTCATTGACTTTGTTCTAGTTGTGGCGACTTCGTTTTGGTCAGAATTGAAGTCTTTGTGTTGGGCATGACATGGGGCTGGCCACTCTCCTGGATCCCTTCCAGTCTACCAGAGGACCATTCCACTGCATTGCTCTGGACAGCTAACATCCTCACCAAGAACATGACTCCAGGTACGGAATATTATTTTATATGTTAACGAGTTCAACTCTGCTCTGCTGCAACCTTTCACATAATGTTTTGCGGGGTACGAAGGAGAAAATAACCCTTCTTCATCAACCAGCAGCAGGAACTTCAGTATACACTCACAATGACAAGGGACAGTGCAGACAAGGATGCTTCTTTACATATCAGGAACTTCAGTATACACTCACAATGACAAGGGACAGTGCAGACAAGGATGCTTCTTTACATATCAGGAACTTCAGTATACACTCACAATGACAAGGGACAGTGCAGACAAGGATGCTTCTTTACATATCAGTAACTTTTTTGAGAACAAAGACTGAGGCTGTGAAAAAATGTTGAAGAGACTGCACTGTGTAATTTTGAGGAAGAGGCTGCATAAATGTACCGACTTAATGTTGAAAGTAACCAGAGATCAGATCGCTCTCATGAAATTCAGATCTGCTGATAGGGAAGCAGCTAGCAGATCACTTTGATAGGGTCTATGCCAATGAAAGTGATATCCACGTCGGCGAGAAACACTTCAGTCCAGCTACAATAGAGTAGAGAGAACGAAATTCAAGGGGCACGAGATCAAATGAATTGAACACACAGTACACACTGGGAGATCTCCAGCAAACACTTAAACACGAAACGGGAAAGACACCCGGCGTAGAAGCCATAGCCGACTGCTGCCGCTGTGTGGAAACTTGGACAGCTGTGTGAAGAAAGCGCTGACACTGGTTATGATGGAGAAGAAGACCAAGCCTGGATCCACCGTCTGTGTGGTGAAGAAAGCGCTGACAGTGGTTATGATGGAGAACAATAACAAGATTGAATCCACCGTCTGTGTGGTGAAGAAAGCGCTGACACTGGTTATGATGGAGAACAAGACCAAGCCTGGATCCACCGGTACACAGACCATGTGCCATAACTGTGGTAGGTCTGAAGTCTGCGTCAGATGTCCTGACGTGTCAGCAACATTAAAGGATTTTCCAACTAAAAAGAATCATTCCAGTCTCAGTTCATAGGATGGGGCTCTCTCAGCGGCAGTCAACCTGGAAGTTGCCTCCAGACGTGGCTGCAGACAGGTGGTCATCTTCACCGATGCCCAGTCGTTCCTGAAAAGCATGTCAATGGACACACTACAGGAGCTGAGGAGCAAGCTGCGCCAGACCGACACAGACGGACGGAGGGTGTTGCAGTAAATACTTTCTCATTTTAGGATCATAAACCATTATGTGGACTTGGTTAAATGAACTGAATTGAATTGTAGGAAGACGGGAACAGAATTTGTAGACCAGTTCGCTACACTGTGAGCAGCAGGGCACCAACCAGACACACCACATACCCTTCAAGAGCAGAAGGCCTTGATCAAGATCACTGTTAGGGTGCAGAAAGGAATGCCACACAACATGTGGGTAGTGCAGATCAGAACACCATCTTCAGGCTTTGCACAGGACACACAACGCTTTGCATTCGTATGTTCGATCAGAAGATTGCCCCTGCTTACAGTCAGTGCGGGCAAGTGGAGGAGATGACCCAGGATGTCCTGCAGGGATGTCCACTCCATGCTGACCTCTGAGAGCTGAGCGACGGGGAGATGGGACTACCAGCGTGACGGCGAAGAGAGGAATCGTCTAGAGTAACAGATTAGAGTGCACTAGGTAAAGCACCACTTCATACCTTAAAGGCAAATGGTTCATTCTGGAACAATCACATTTTTGTTAGTGTGGTCAAATGAAACGAAGCAGGGTAGTTTGTGACCAAGAAATCCCGTCAGTTTAAGACCCATACAAACAAACAAACAAACAAACAAAAACTACGCTGTGATAAATGCGTAAATCAGTTTGTATTTTTTGCATGCAAACAGATATACTAAATATTTCGTCTGGGAATTTATACTCTCTCGTCTTGATTATTATAACGATCTGGTGTGCAATACCATAGTATGTTTGTTGAGTTTTCAAAATACCAACCAATTTCTTGCAGTCTTTGCAACACCAAGCTGCTCTGTAAGTTGCTGGAATGGTGCTCGGTTACTTATCCTTGGAATTTATTAGTCAATTATAATTTAGTCCCTTGCTGATTCATTCCAAGAACTGGCCCTCAGCACTTGTGTCTTAAGAGGTTATCTTTTTATATTTACTACTTTTCATTAGAAAATGTAGCTTGTTTTGCTCTTTCATGATTTTCTTTTGCTTCTTAGTGGTACCTTTGGTTTTTTTTTTGAAAACTCAACAAACATACTATGGTATTGCACACCAGCCTTATTCTGGGATAGCATTCTTCTTAAAACCGAAAAGGCAGAGGAGTTAAGTTACCACTTTCCGCAGTCACTGAGGAGAAACAATCAGGTTTCGAAATACTGGTATCTGACCATGAGTTATAAGTTAGTGAGTTTCCTCCCCTATTGGAGAGTGTCTCTTCCTTGGAGACTATAAGCTTGCTGAAGACTCATTTGAGAAGCATTTATTATTCCCCACTCACCGTCTCAAGCACATACTGTTAGTTAGGCAGAATTAACTGCCACTGCAGATATGAATGCTTATTCCCCCCTATTTATTCACTCTAAGACATAAGAGCAAGTTTTGTTTTATAATTGAATATTTCTTGCAGTCTTTGCAACACCAAGCTGCTCTGTAAGTTGCTGGAATGGTGCTCGGTTACTTATCCTTGGAATTTATTAGTCAATTATATATATATATATATATATGTGTGTGTGTACCCTACCATTCTACCAGAGGACCATCTCTATCATTCTACCAGAGGACCATCTCTTCCATTCTACCAGAGGACCATTCTCTTCCATTCTACCAGAGGACCATCTCTACCATTCTACCAGAGGACCATCACTACCTTTCTACCAGAGGACCTCTACTAGGGGACCATTACTACCATTCTACCACAGGACTATTCCTATTATTTTACCAGAGGACCATCTCTATTATTCTACCAGAGGACCATCCCTATCATTCTACCAGAGGACCATCTCTACCATTCTACCAGAGGACCATCTCTACCATTCTACCAGAAAAACCATCTCTACCCTTCTACCAGAGGACCATCCCTACCATTCTACCAGAGGACCATCCGTATCATTCTACCAAAGGACCATCTCTACAATTCTACCAGAGGACAATTCCTATCATTCTACCAGAGGACCATCTGTACCATTCTACCAGAGGACCATCCCTACCATTCTACCAGAGGACCAACCCTACCATTCTACCAGAGTACCATCTCTACCATTGTACCAGAGGACCATCTCTACCATTCTACCAGAGGACCATCTCTATCATTCTACCGGAGGACTATCTCTACGATTCTACCAGAGGACCATCTCTACCATTCTACCAGAGGTCCATCTCTATGATTCCACCAGAGGACCATCTCTACCATTCTACCAGAGGACCATCGCTATCATTCTACCAGAGGACCATCCCTACCATTCTACCAGAGGACCATCTCTACCATTCTACCAGAGGACCATCCCTATCATCTCTATCATTCTACCAGAGGGCCTTCTCTACGATTCTACCAGAGGACCATCTCTATTATTCTACCAGATGGCCATCTCTATGATTCTACCAGAGGACCATCTCTATCTTTCTACCAGAGGACCATCTCTATCATTCTACCAGAGGACCATCCCTACCATTCTACCAGAGGACCATCTCTACCATTCTACCAGAGGACCATCCCTATCATTCTACCAGAGGACCCTCACTACCATTCTACCAGAGGACCATTCCTATTATTCTTCTAGAGGATTACCACTACCATTCTACCAGAGGACCATCTCAACTATTCTACCAGAGGACCATCTCTACCATTCTACCAGAGGACCATCCCTACCATTCTACCAGAGGACCCTCACTACCATTCTACAAGAGGACCGCCTTACCACAGTGTGCTGGACAACCAATTTCCTCACCAAGGACGTACGACTCCCAGTGATACCTAACGTGACGACGAGTTCAACTCGGTGGCACTGCCGCCCTCCAGAGTATCCATTTCCCGGGTGTGCAAGAAGAAGCGGGACCTCTACTGCATCAACCGACTGCAGGAACTTGAGGACGGCGTCCACAGAGGCAAGGGACGGAGCAGACATGGGCCTCTACTGCATCAACCGACTGCAGGAACTTCAGGAGGACGGCGTCCACAGAGGCAAGGGACGGAGCAGACATGGGCCTCTACTGCATCAACCGACTGCAGGAACTTCAGGAGGACGGCGTCCACAGAGGCAAGGGACGGAGCAGACATGGGCCTCTACTGCATCAACCGACTGCAGGAACTTGAGGACGGCGTCCACAGAGGCAAGGGACGGATCAGACAGGGAGCCTTCCTCAAAGAACAGTGAAGAAACCTAGCCATCATTCTGATACCAAAGGCAGCAGACATAGAGATGACTGCTTCGTCAATTTTTTCTTTGAGAAAGATGAGAAAGCTAACACAGCAGTTACAGTACCGGGGGCCTGATCTCTGCCGAGGAAAACAGAGCTGCTGACAGGGAGACACACAGCTGATGACGTTGTAGGGGCATAGCATGGACCACTTAGAGCTGTTGACAGAGAAACAGCTGATGACGTTTAAGGGGCATAGCAAGGACCACTTAGAGCTGCTGACAGGGAAACACAGCCGATGACGTTGTAGGGGCATTGCAAGGACCACTTAGAGCTGCTGACAGGGAAACAGCTGATGATGTTGTAGGGGCATAGCAAGGACCACTTAGAGCTGCTGACAGGGAAACACAGCCGATGACGTTGTAGGGGCATTGCAAGGACCACTTAGAGCTGCTGACAGGGAAACACAGCCGATGACGTTGTAGGGGCATAGCAAGGACCACTTAGAGCTGCTGACAGGGAAACACAGCCGATGACGTTGTAGGGGCATTGCAAGGACCACTTAGAGCTGCTGACAGGGAAACAGCTGATGATGTTGTAGGGGCATAGCAAGGACCACTTAGAGCTGCTGACAGGGAAACACAGCCGATGACGTTGTAGGGGCATTGCAAGGACCACTTAGAGCTGCTGACAGGGAGACACACAGCCGATGACGTTGTAGGGGCATTGCAAGGACCACCTAGAGCTGCTGACAGGGAGACACAGCCGATGACTTTGTAGGGGCATTGCAAGGACCACTTAGAGCTGCTGACAGGGAGACACACAGCCGATGACGTTGTAGGGGCATTGCAAGGACCACTTAGAGCTGCTGTCAGGGAGAACACAAGCCGATGACGTTGTAGGGGCATTGCAAGGACCATTTAGAGCTGCTGACAGGGAAACAGCCGATGACGTTGTAGGGGCATGGCAAAGACCACTTAGAGCTGCTGACAGGGAAACAGCCGATGACGTTGTAGGGGCATTGCAAGGACCACTTAGAGATGCTGACAGGGAAACAGCTGATGACGTTGTAGGGGCATTGCAAGGATCACTTAGAGCTGCTGACAGGGAGACACACAGCCGATGACGTTGTAGGGGCATGGCAAGGACCACTTAGAGCTGCTGACAGGGAAACAGCTGATGACGTTGTAGGGGCATTGCAAGGATCACTTAGAGCTGCTGACAGGGAGACACACAGCCGATGACGTTGTAGGGGCATGGCAAGGACCACTTAGAGCTGCTGACAGGGAAACAGCCGATGACGTTGTATGGGCATAGCAAGGACCTTTTAGAGCTGCTGACAGGGAAACAGCCGATGACGTTGTAGGGGCATGGCAAGGACCACCTAGAGCTGCTTACAGGGAAACACACAGCCGATAACGTTGTAGGGGCATTGCAAGGACCACTTAGAGCTGCTGACAGGGAAACACAGCCGATGACGTTGTAGGGCATAGCAAGGACCACCTAGAGCTGCTTACAGGAAGACACACAGCCGATGACTTTGTAGGGGCATTGCAAGGACCACTTAGAGCTGCTGACAGGGAGACACACAGCCGATGACGTTGTAGGGGCATTGCAAGGACCACTTTGGGGCCAGAAGAAAGCAGAGAGCGAGATTGAGTTCAACAGACCACAGCACAAGTGAATTGGACAGAGATCTTACTCTCACACTGTTGTGTGTGTGTGTGTGTGTGTGTGTGTGTGTGTGTGTGTGTGTGTGTGTGTGTGTAAAATAAATCCTGCTTTAATTCATCCTTTTTTTAAACGTGCATGCCATTGCTTATTAGAGGACTTTTTAGTTAGTGTTTTACCGTATCAATGTGGACATTGTTATGCCCTGAGATGACCCTTGAGGACTGTGGGCTACAAGGTCAGTTTGAGTAATAATTTTTTTCCTGCTATTCATTCCAGTTGATTGATTACTCGACATTTCAGTAAACGTATTGTGTTGCTGGCAAATGTTTGCAAAGGTATATCAATAGTACACTGTTGCAAATGTTTCAGTAACAAATCTGAATGGAATTGATCGTAGATACACGGCTTGCTTGTGTACGTTAGTGTGTGGGTGTATTGGAAACGTTTCAGGTTGCTGGCAAATATTTGCAAAGGCGTATTAATGGTACGCCGTTGCAAATGTTTCAGTAACAAATCTGAATGTTATTGATCAATGATACGAAGCTTGCTAGTAAAAATAAGTGTGTGAGTGTTTTGGACAATGGATAGTTTGGGAAGATGTGTGCGTGTGCAAATAGGGGTCGTTCTCAAATGTATGTGTGTGTGTGTGTGCGCACGCGCTCGTGTATGTGTGTGTGTGTGTGTGTGTGTGTGTGTGTGTGTGTGTGTGTGTGTGTGTGTGTGTGTGTGTGTGTGTAAGAGAGAGGAGAGAGAGAGAGAGAGAGAGAGAGAGAGAGAGAGAGGGGGGAGAGAGATAAAAAATTTGTGCCAAGTCTGGTTTATGCTCCTGTGTTGGTTTGCATCTTACAGAACTTATAATTTTTCTTGTCTTTTTTTAACAGATTTTAAAAAGAAATGTTATTTGTTCTGTATTGTTTTGTAGAACTTCAAACTTTTCTTTTTAGAATTTGCTTCAATTTCCGCCTTCGGGCACCTCGCTTTGTAACTAATTAAAAAAAAATTATTTTTATATTTTAACAGCACTGTTATGACCCCTAAAGGTTGGTTGGGCTGAAAGCAACCAAATGACCGAGAAAACATCAAATCTGTTCACTTATAATGTCAGTTTATTTTTGCCGATAAATGGGTTGTATAACTTGTAATTCCTTTGCAAGAGCCTGATTCTTACGTCACTGCAAAAACAAGATATACAGTGAGGGATTGTGGATCATAACTTGGTTCCTATGTGTTAGGATGTGCAAGTATGAAAGGGTGGGTGAATGGGGTTGTGTGTACACGTGCTTGTTTGTAGGTATTAGTTTTGTATGTTAGTGTGTGTGTGTGTGTGTGTGTGTGTGTGTGTGTGTGTGTGTGTGTGTGTGTGTGTGTGTGTGTGTGTGAGAGAGAGAGAGAGAGAGAGAAAGAGAGAGAGAAGAGATATTCATTTAAAATCCTTTTGTAGCATGTATCGATGTTTATGAGGGGAGTTGTTAGTGCTTACAGTACTTATGTGGACATTGTTATAGCCCTGACATGACCCCCTGAGGTCTGTGGGACTGTACGATAGATAAAAGTGAGTATTGAAATTATTCGACTTTTTATGGCAGGTTATTTACTACTCTGCATTGAAATAAACGGGTCGAGTTGCTGCCAAATGTATGCACTGACCTACCATTTGTACGCCATTGCAAACATGTCGGTAACAGAAGTTAATATGATGAATAGTCAATAATAGCTGGGTTCATTTTTGCTATGTGTGTAGGTGAGTGGGTTGGTGACTTGTGGTGCGCGTGTGCATGTCTTTACATGCAGGCGTAGGTTTGCAAGTCTATGGTTAGGTGTGTGCGCGTGAGTGTGTGTGTGTGTGTGTGTGTGTGTGTGTGTGTGTGTGTGTGTGTGTGTGTGTGTGTGTCTTTGGTTAGGTATATGTGTCGGTGGTTGTGTGTGTGTGTGTGTGTGTGTGTGTGTGTGTGTGTGTGTGTGTGTGTGTGTGTGTGTGATTAGGTGTGTGTCTGTAGTTAGGCATAGGTGTCGGTGGTTATGTGTGTGTATTTTGTGTGTGTGTGTGTGTGTGTGTGTGTGTGTGTGTGTGTGTGTGTGTGTGTGTGTGTGTGTGTTGTGAAATAGATCCCGTTTTAGTCCATCCAGCATGTAAGCAATGACCTTTTAGGGGACTTTTTAGTTAGTGTTTTACCGTATGAATGTGGACAGTGTCACAGCCCTGAGATGACCCTTGAGGACTGTGGGCTACACGATCAGTTTGAGTAATGTTTCATTTTTCCCGCTATTCATGCCAGTTGATTGATTACTCGACATTTCAGTCAACGTTTCGTGTTGCTGACAAATGTTTGCAAAGGTGTATCAATAATTCGTCGCTGCAAGTGTATCGGAAACAAATCTAAATGGAATGCATCATAGATACATGGCGTGCTTGTGTATGTTAGTGTGTGGGTGTGTTGGAAACGTTTCGTGTTGCTGGCAAATGTTTGCAAAGGCGTATCAATGGTACGCTGTTGCAAATGGTTCTGTAAGTAAAAATGCAAATGTAACTGCAACACACACACACACACACACACACACACACACACACACACACACACACACACACACACACACACACACACACACGCACGCACGCACGCACGCACGCACGCACGCACACACACACACACACACATAATAAATAGAATGCTAGCTCCTTTATCGTTGGTCGTTTCCATCCCTTTCCGAGCGCTGCTGTTTTTGCTAGTGTTACTACTATCATTATTATCATTCAACAGTACTGTCTGCTGTTGTTCTTTGAGATGTTCAGCTCCTTTCCACCTATTTTATCCTCACTAATATTACTTAAAACCACCATTACTGTATCACTATCATATTATTATTTCCATCACTGTTATCATCATCATTACATCATTACAACAATACTGATGTCATTGTTATTATTGCCATCATTATCATTTTTTACCATTATGCTTATAATCATTATGTCCTATTTATACTAATCCCATTGCCAGCATTAATTGTAGAATTAAAATAGTAGTAATACTTAGATACAATGACTTATCTATTAAAGAGAGAGAGAGAGAGAGAGAGAGAGAGAGAGAGAGAGAGAGGCGGGGGAGAGAAATAAAAAATTTGTGCCAAGTCTGGTTTATGCTCCTGTGTTGGTTTGCATCTTACAAAACTTATAATTTTTCTTGTCTTTTTTTAACAGATTTTAAAAAGAAATGTTTTTTGTTCTGCAAGACAGTACAGACAGATTACAGGGCAAAAAAATGATGTTGCTTTGTATTGTTTTGTAGAACTTCAAACTTTTCTTTTTAGAATTTGCTTCAATTTCCGCCTTCGGGCACCTCGCTTTGTAACTAATTAAAAAAAAATTATTTTTATATTTTAACAGCACTGTTATGACCCCTAAAGGTTGGTTGGGCTGAAAGCAACCAAATGACCGAGAAAACATCAAATTTGTTCACTTATAATGTCAGTTTATTTTTGCCGATAAATGGGTTGTATAGTAGAAAGAAACTCGTGGAGAGCGTGGCAGCAGAGAGTCCTCAGAAGAGAAGCCCCCTTCAAGCAAGTGTTTCGGCCCTTATCTCCTGACACTCTAGGGGGGTTGGGCCACACCCGGTTCATGACTCCGGATGTCCCTCTGCTGCCCCTTTTTTTCCCATCTTGGGACGAGCCATGGCTGGGATTCGAACCCATGACCCTCTGGACATGCTCATTTTCCACTTAATGACTCGCGCTTTAACCACTGAGCCACAGGGACACCTGATATTTGTAGGGAAATTAAGCCTTATGAAGTTCACTTTTGTTCCTCCTTGACCAGATCCAGCTTGAACACCTCTCTGCCGCTTCTGCCATTGCTTTCAGGGCTCTGGTTTTTTCCTTCCCTGCAACTGAGAGCTGTTTCATGAGGCTGTATGCAGACGTTCCTACAAACCCCCTAGCTCCAATTTCTGCAGTGAGGACTTTGACCTGATAGCCTTCTCTCCTCAGGCTGTTTGCCAGATCAGCATACTTTTCAGTCTTGTAGATTTGAGCTGCCTCCATTCTGTTCTCATATGGCACCGTGAGCTCGATCATGATCAGCTGCTTGGTTGACTTAGAGTGGACTACTATGTCTGGTCTCATGCCACTCTTGCTGATGATCTCTGGGTGACTCTTCCATTCTGGGAGGTCTGCAGTGCACTCCCAGTCATCTGCCCCGTCCAGCAGACTCTGCCTGCATGTTTCGAGTGGCACTGTTGTTCTTGGCCATGATTTGCTGCCTCCTGCCGTGAAGAATGTTGCGGGTGCTTTTGGAGTCCTGATTTTCCCTTTTGTGGTGTTGGTACTAGCCCAGACTACTTGTACAATTTCTTTGAGCACTTGGTTGTGCCTCCATGTGTACCTTCCTTGAGCCAGGGCTACTTTACATGAGCTTAGGACATGCTCCACTGTTTGTTTTTCATGGCAGAGGGGGCATGCAGGATCGTCTGTTTTCCCCCACTTCACCAGGTTTGCATTTGAGGGCAGAAGGTCATATGCAGATCTGAGAATGAAGCTGATCCTGAGAGGGGCCATGTGCCAAATGTCATTCCAAGTGAGACTTCTTTGGAGTGCATTCTCCCACGTTGTCCATTGCCCTTGCTGGCTCTGCTGGACTGCTTTTTGGAGTCTTTTTTGGTCTTCTTCTTTTCTCATCTCCTGAATCATCATGTCTCTTTTGGCTTTTCCTTTGGCCTTTGACCACCATTCAGTTTTGGTCACGCCCAGTCCCTGTCTGTTGGTCTGTGTGTGTCCTGTTATTTCTCTGATCTTGAGACTTTCTTTTGCAGAATCCATCGCCTCTTGAACTTTCCATTTTCTGCCTGTCTTCAGCTGGGGCTTAATTGCTTCTACCACCTTGTCTCCTGAGTCCTCCAGCATGCTTTGAAGTCTGATCTTCCCTGCTTTGTATTCCTCCAGGATGGATTTCAGGGGTAGTTTCAGCTTTGCTTGGCGACAGTACAGCGCTATGTCAGTCAGACATGGTGGGACACCAAGCCATTTCCTTGTGAACTTGTTGATTTTGGCTTCCATTGCCTCCACTATGCTGGTGCAGATGTCGTATATCATCAAAGGCCATAGCAGCTTTGGTATCAGCATGAACTGCAGACACCAGACCTTGTATTTGCCAGGGAGCCCACACTGGTCAATGGTCTCCAAGCCTTCCTCCGCCATCTGCTTGGTTTCTTTTGATCTTTGTGTGTCTTTCAGCGTATCATCATACCATCTTCCAAGGCTCTTGACTGGTTCTTCTGTGACTGTTGGAATGGCCTGGTTGGCAACACTGAAGACCACAGATCCGGCCACTTTTCCTTTCCTCAGTGAGAGACTCCGTGATTTCTTTGGCTTGAACTTCATTCTGGATGAGGCAACTATGTCGTCCAGCCTCTCCAGCACATGACGTGTCTCGTCTTCTCTGGATGAAATCACTGTAGTGTCATCCATGAAGGCCTTGAGAGGAGGCATCTTGTATCCATCGCCAAGGTCTGTTTGTCTCGCGTTGTTTGTTGCTGCTTTCAAGATGAGTTCCATTGCCAGCACGAACAGTATTGGGGAAATTGCACAGCCCATTGCAATACCCACTTCCAAGTTGATCCAGTCTGTTGTGTACTCCTTGGTAGAGAACCGCATTGAGAAGCCATTGAAGTACTTCTTGAGCATGTCGCGGATGTTCTTTGGCACATGGTACATCTCAAGAGCCAACTGTATCATCTCATGGGGCACAGATCCATATGCGTTTGCCAGATCAAGCCACACTACGTCCAGGTCTCTCTTTTCTGTCTTTGCTTTTTGGATTGCGTCCCAGATCATTGTGGCGTGTTCTACACAGCCCGCCACGCCTGGGATGCCACCTTTCTGGACTGACACATCCAAGTACTTGTTTTCCATCAGGTACTTGGTCAGCCTTGCTGCCATGACAGAGAAGAAGATTTTCCCTTCGACGTTCAGTAGTGATATTGGCCTGAACTGGCTAATGTCACTTGAGTTTTGCTCTTTGGGGATGTACACACCATCTGCCGTCATCCACTGGCCGCTGATCTTCTGGTTTCTCCAAGCCGATCGCAGCAGCCTGTGGAGCCACTCCAGCACCTTGGGACATTTCTTGTAAAGCTGGTAAGGTATTCCGTTTGGCCCTGGTGATGATTTGGCTCTGGCTTTGTCGACCACCTTCTTGATTTCCGCCAACGTTGGAGGCTTGCCATTGAACTGTTCCTCAGGGTTGGTTGGCCACACCAGACCTTGAATGTCGAGTGGTGCTTTGCTCTGTGGGTCAGAGTATGTTTTCCTCAGATGCTGCTCAAGAACTCCTTTGTCCACACTTAGGGTCCCAGATTTTGGCTGCTCAAACAGTGTTCTGGCAAACTGGAAGGGGTCTCTGAAGAAGCGCTCTTGTGTCTTCTTCTTTTTGCTCTTCCTCTTCCTCGCAGATTCCGCTTTGCTGAGGGCACTGTGTTTTTCTTTCAGGTCTTTCCACAGTTTTTCCAAGCCTTGTTTTTCAGCTGGCAGTGCGGTCTTCATTTGCATCTTGAGGTTTTTCTTTTGGACCCTGATCTTGTCCATCTTTTCTTGGCGTCTGGATTTCTTTGGAGGTGTTTTCTCTTTGGGTAGTTTTGCTCCATAGGCGTCTCTACATGTGGCTTACACAATGTCCCCATATGTGGCTAGTTTGTGTTCCAGGGTGCTTTTCCCTATCAGTGCATCGAGTCTTTGGACGATTTTTGCATCCAGTTTCTCCCAATCTTCAGTTTCGTTTGCTCGTGGCAGGTTGAGTTTCAGGCGCCTGGCATCGAGGGCCTGTGCAAATTCCTCACCCGAACCAACAGCGTGGATGTCCTTGGCACTGTGGTTTAAATCCTGGCCTTGGTCTTCCGACGTCTTATCTGCTGATGCAGTGCGCTGCTGCTCATTCAGATGAGTCTTCACACATCCCATCTTTGTTCTGTGGATCTTCATGCCACGGGTGGTAGCGAAACGCTTTCCACAGACACATGGATATTCCATTTGGTCCATGTTCATAGTCCGTTTGGGATTTGCAGTCATGATTGGTTGAGCACCGATGGATTCATCATTCTCTCCCCCTTTCGGTGAATCCTGGGAGCATCTTTTCCTTTTATTTTTAGTAGCCACATGTTTAAGGCAAAGTGGGGAGCCAGCCCACAGAGCCCTTGGTTCTGGTCTTTCCCAGTGTCCTCCGGTCTTTCCCGGACGTCCTCCGGCCTATTCCCTGAAGTCAATGGTTTACCCATGCATCAGTAGAAAGAAACTCGTGGAGAGCGTGGCAGCAGAGAGTCCTCAGAAGAGAAGCCCCCTTCAAGCAAGTGTTTCGGCCCTTATCTCCTGACACTCTAGGGGGGTTGGGCCACACCCGGTTCATGACTCCGGATGTCCCTCTGCTGCCCCTTTTTTTCCCATCTTGGGACGAGCCATGGCTGGGATTCGAACCCATGACCCTCTGGACATGCTCATTTTCCACTTAATGACTCGCGCTTTAACCACTGAGCCACAGGGACACCTGATATTTGTAGGGAAATTAAGCCTTATGAAGTTCACTTTTGTTCCTCCTTGACCAGATCCAGCTTGAACACCTCTCTGCCGCTTCTGCCATTGCTTTCAGGGCTCTGGTTTTTTCCTTCCCTGCAACTGAGAGCTGTTTCATGAGGCTGTATGCAGACGTTCCTACAAACCCCCTAGCTCCAATTTCTGCAGTGAGGACTTTGACCTGATAGCCTTCTCTCCTCAGGCTGTTTGCCAGATCAGCATACTTTTCAGTCTTGTAGATTTGAGCTGCCTCCATTCTGTTCTCATATGGCACCGTGAGCTCGATCATGATCAGCTGCTTGGTTGACTTAGAGTGGACTACTATGTCTGGTCTCATGCCACTCTTGCTGATGATCTCTGGGTGACTCTTCCATTCTGGGAGGTCTGCAGTGCACTCCCAGTCATCTGCCCTGTCCAGCAGACTCTGCCTGCATGTTTCGAGTGGCACTGTTGTTCTTGGCCATGATTTGCTGCCTCCTGCCGTGAAGAATGTTGCGGGTGCTTTTGGAGTCCTGATTTTCCCTTTTGTGGTGTTGGTACTAGCCCAGACTACTTGTACAATTTCTTTGAGCACTTGGTTGTGCCTCCATGTGTACCTTCCTTGAGCCAGGGCTACTTTACATGAGCTTAGGACATGCTCCACTGTTTGTTTTTCATGGCAGAGGGGGCATGCAGGATCGTCTGTTTTCCCCCACTTCACCAGGTTTGCATTTGAGGGCAGAAGGTCATATGCAGATCTGAGAATGAAGCTGATCCTGAGAGGGGCCATGTGCCAAATGTCATTCCAAGTGAGACTTCTTTGGAGTGCATTCTCCCACGTTGTATAACTTGTAATTCCTTTGCAAGAGCCTGATTCTTACGTCACTGCAAAAACAAGATATACAGTGAGGGATTGTGGATCATAACTTGGTTCCTATGTGTTAGGATGTGCAAGTATGAAAGGGTGGGTGAATGGGGTTGTGTGTACACGTGCTTGTTTGTAGGTATTAGTTTTGTATGTTAGTGTGTGTGTGTGTGTGTGTGTGTGTGTGTGTGTGTGTGTGTGTGTGTGTGTGTGTGTGTGTGTGTGTGTGTGTGAGAGAGAGAGAGAGAAAGAGAGAGAGAGAGATATTCATTTAAAATCCTTTTGTAGCATGTATCGATGTTTATGAGGTGAGTTGTTAGTGCTTACAGTACTTATGTGGACATTGTTATAGCCCTGACATGACCCCCTGAGGTCTGTGGGACTGTACGATAGATAAAAGTGAGTATTGAAATTATTCGACTTTTTATGGCAGGTTATTTACTACTCTGCATTGAAATAAACGGGTCGTGTTGCTGCCAAATGTATGCACTGACCTACCATTTGTACGCCATTGCAAACATGTCGGTAACAGAAGTTAATATGATGAATAGTCAATAATAGCTGGGTTCATTTTTGCTATGTGTGTAGGTGAGTGGGTTGGTGACTTGTGGTGCGCGTGTGCATGTCTTTACATGCAGGCGTAGGTTTGCAAGTCTATGGTTAGGTGTGTGCGCGTGAGTGTGTGTGTGTGTGTGTGTGTGTGTGTGTGTGTGTGTGTGTGTGTGTGTGTGTGTGTGTGTGTGTGTCTTTGGTTAGGTATATGTGTCGGTGGTTTGTGTGTGTGTGTGTGTGTGTGTGTGTGTGTGTGTGTGTGTGTGTGTGTGTGTGTGTGTGTGTGTGTGATTAGGTGTGTGTCTGTAGTTAGGCATAGGTGTCGGTGGTTATGTGTGTGTATTTGTGTGTGTGTGTGTGTGTGTGTGTGTGTGTGTGTGTGTGTGTGTGTGTGTGAAATAGATCCCGTTTTAGTCCATCCAGCATGTAAGCAATGACCTTTTAGGGGACTTTTTAGTTAGTGTTTTACCGTATGAATGTGGACAGTGTCACAGCCCTGAGATGACCCTTGAGGACTGTGGGCTACACGATCAGTTTGAGTAATGTTTTATTTTTCCCGCTATTCATGCCAGTTGATTGATTACTCGACATTTCAGTCAACGTTTCGTGTTGCTGACAAATGTTTGCAAAGGTGTATCAATAATTCGTCGCTGGAAGTGTATCGGAAACAAATCTAAATGGAATGCATCATAGATACATGGCGTGCTTGTGTATGTTAGTGTGTGGGTGTGTTGGAAACGTTTCGTGTTGCTGGCAAATGTTTGCAAAGGCGTATCAATGGTACGCTGTTGCAAATGGTTCTGTAAGTAAAAATGCAAATGTAACTGCAACACACACACACACACACACACACACACACACACACACACACACACACACACACACACACACACACACACACACACACGCACGCACGCACGCACGCATGCACGCACGCACGCACGCACGCACACACACACATAATAAATAGAATGCTAGCTCCTTTATCGTTGGTCGTTTCCATCCCTTTCCGAGCGCTGCTGTTTTTGCTAGTGTTACTACTATCATTATTATCATTCAACAGTACTGTCTGCTGTTGTTCTTTGAGATGTTCAGCTCCTTTCCACCTATTTTATCCTCACTAATATTACTTAAAACCACCATTACTGTATCACTATCATATTATTATTTCCATCACTGTTATCATCATCATTACATCATTACAACAATACTGATGTCATTGTTATTATTGCCATCATTATCATTTTTTACCATTATGCTTATAATCATTATGTCCTATTTATACTAATCCCATTGCCAGCATTAATTGTAGAATTAAAATAGTAGTAATACTTAGATACAATGACTTATCTATTAAAGAGAGAGAGAGAGAGAGAGAGAGAGAGAGAGAGAGAGAGAGAGAGAGAGATTGTGCATAGGTGTGAATATGTTGCCCCTCCCCTCCCGAAGTTAGTATGTAAACCCATCCCCTTCTTCTCGCCACCCTCATAGAATCAACACCATAAAGTAATACGTACCTATCCACCACTGCAATTTCAGCCCATAATATCCTCCAACAACCCACATACTACCACATCCCCCACTATTTACCCCACACATAACTTACAGCTATCTTCCTTTCCCTTCTCACTACACTCTCCATTTCTCACATCAATCTCAGTTTATTCAGATACTTGTCCACTCCATTTTCTTCATTTGTTTTTTGTTTGTTTGTCTTTCTTTTTCTTTATTTCACATACTCTTTCCTCTACAAGAGCTTCTGTTCTATCTTCCCTCTTTCCTGTGCATATGTGGTGTAGATGTTTGTAACTATGCGGAAACACACACACACACACACACACACACACACACACACACACACACACACACACACACACACACACACTCACTCACACACTCACTCACACACTCACTCACTCACTCACACACACACACACACACACACACACACACACACACACACACACACACACACACACACACCACGCACGCACATTTTTTCATTTTATCATTTATTTATTTATTTAATCAGTACACTTTTTGTTACAACTTCATAACTATTACTAATGTTTATATATACTGCTACTTCTTATTCTTTACAATATTTCTGACATTCAAGTTTACCACTTTTCCAGCCTCCTATAGCATCACTATCATTACTGTATAGTTACATTCATAATTATTAAGAAAACTACTTATATACATATAATTAATATACCTATTAGATTCCATCCTTCCTATAATTTATACCTTCTATCTCCTTTCTGTTCTTCCTGTCCTCCCCTCTCCCTCCTCCCCTTGGTGGTGGTGGTGGTGGTGTTATTGGTGTTGGTGGTGTTGGTGTTGTTGGTGGTGTTCGTGGCGGTGTTGGGTGTTGTTGTTGTTGTTGTTGTTGTTGTTGTTGTTGTTGTTGTTGTGTGTGTGAGTGTGTGTGTGTGTGTGTGTGTGTGTGTGTGTGTGTGTGTGTGTGTGTGTGTGGTGCGTGTGTGCACGCGCGCGCGCGCGTGCGTGCGTGTGTGTGTGTGTGTGTGTGTGTGTGTGTGTGTGTGTGTTTTTAATCCCCTTAGTATTAGTATTAATACCTTTAGTAGCATTACGTTTATTAAAATTGTTGATTTTTAACTATTATTTCTATTTATTTGTATTACTATCTTATTATTTTTTGATTATTTATTTATCTCTCTATTAGTCTCATTATTTTTATTTTGTATTTTGCTGTTTTTATTCTTATTTTGCTTTATTATTATTTATTTATTTTATTTATTTATTTATTTTATTTATTTATTTATTTATTTAGTACTTTATTTCATTTTTTTGTTTAATTTGTTTTTTTTTACGATTTTTTAACGATTATGTTTCATTTTTTTTCTTGAATTTATTTATTATGATTATTGTAAAACTGTATTTTCTAAATGTGTTTCTGTATCATGCTTTTATGACCTTTACCTTCACAATAGTTGTTAGCAGTATCATCAGTAATACTATTGTTAGTATTGACATCCCCATCGCCATCGCGACGAAGACTATTGCCACGGCAACCATGGTGCTTAAGAACCCTCTAACCCACTCTCCTTTCTCCCATACTACAACTGCTATTGCCTTATTATCACCAAAAGTAGTAGTAATCCTGTCTTGATTTATTATTTCAATATTTTGACCTTTATTAGTATTCCTATCAGTAATATAATCATCATCATTACTACCTTGACTCACACATTATCTCCCTTCTAACAGCCTCGTTTTCATTCAACGCCTGCCTATCTCGCGCTGAAGAGATCTAAGCTAAGTGACCAACTCGTTCATTTGCATTGTCCTATTTGTTTGTGTCTTGCCTGAAGAAGGCCTAAGAGGTCGAAACGCGTCGTGTTTTGTCTTGTGACTCTGTCCACGTTTCTCTTGGCGGTTCGCTAACATTTATTTGAGATTTTCCGGGATATAGTTATAAAATTATGAGCAGATCACGCCTTGTCATGCAGTCTCGGATCACCATAGAAACCCGTTGTATCGTGTTCATCATCCTCATCGATCAGCATCAAGAGGTCTCGGAGTCTGTGGTGTTCATGATCTGCTTTCATGATGACCTCAGTTTGGATTTCTCCTCCACGTCTATGCCCTTGATGACGTTCTGTCGGCGTCACCGTTATCAGCAAGTTCATGGTGACGGAGCAATGACTGTCGTCAGTAGGGCTTAGTAGAAAGTTTCCTGCGTGTGGTGGATCCGAACAGGTTCCACTGACCACCAGTGAAGTGACTCAGCAGCAGTGCAGCGTCTCCTCTAGCTGGTTGTCTGATGACGACATGGACTGCTCCCTGTGGATTGCCGATGTCGGTGCTGTGGCGGGACAAGCCAGGCTGTGCCAGAGCTCTGAGGTGGAGGAGAAGATGTGAAAGAAAAAATAGGTCACTCGCATGACATTTTTTTTTTTTTACCGGCAGGTCACATGCTCATGTCTTCTGCACAGCAAATTTGTGAACGTACAGTTCTTGTCAGGTCAGTCTTGCCACTGGTGTTAAGGGATCTAGGGAAACAAAAGAGTACTGTGCCTAATTGACGATAACTGTGTGCTTGGATTCAGCTTCTCTCTCTCTCTCTCTCTCTCTCTCTCTCTCTCTCTCTCTCTCTCACACCACACACACACACACACACACACACACACACACACACACACACACACACACACACACACATCAGATGCAGAAATGGACATGCCAGGATACCAAATAATGCGACTCGACCCCTATAAACCAAAATCCACTGGCTTACTTATATATTATGCTTCCTCATTAAAATGTAAAAGGCTAGTTAATTTTGAAAATTATGGTGTTGAATCTGTTTGGATTGAAATAAGTATGAAAAATAGTCAACCACTTGCAATAGGCTTTGTCTATAGAAACCCATCAGAAACCACTGATTGGCAGGACAGATTTAATGCAATAATGGATGAAGTAACCATTCTAAGTTATGAGACAATTATTTTAGGAGATTTTAACATTGATCTGTTAAAAACAAAATCGAAGTGGTATCAAAACTATATATCACATAATTTAGAACAACTAATCGATAGACCAACACGCATAACTGGAAATTCCGCTACTCTAATAGATCATATTTACACAAATGCAAAACAATCCATTATCGAACTTTGTTCCCCTCCCTATGGCTGTAGTGATCACAACCCAATTTGCCTTACTTGGTTCAAAAACCGTGTAAAAATTCCAAAAGTAGTTCATAAAGTTATTTACTACAGGAGCTTTAGAAACTTTAAAGAAGAAGATTTCCTTACTGACCTTTCTGAAGCACAATTTGACCTCATCTATCAAATCAGAGATCCAAATAAAGCAGCTGAATTTTGGATTGATACGTTTACCTCTGTGTATGATAAACACGCCCCTTTTATAAAGAAAAGGATTAAACAGGAAACAAAACCTCCATGGATAACTAAAGAAATTGACAGAGAAATTAATAAAAGAAATCATTTGAGTAATTTCGGAACAAATGAAGAATTCAGAAAACAAAGAAATATAGTGACGTCATTAAAACGAAAATCGAAACGTACTTACTTCAGAAAACTGTTAACTTCTACCAAAGATACCAGGCAAATTTGGAAAGCAATTAACATATTAACTAATAAACATATGTCAAAAGTCAACAAATGAGCTCAGACATATCTGCAGATCAACTAAATAATCATTTTGCAACCATAGCAGATAGAATCATATTAAATGATGAATCTAGTGAAAATGATTTCAGTTATTTAGAACAATACATCCATTCTAAAAATATTCGTGTTCCATTTAGTCTGAAACCCATGACCGTTTTAGATGTTAGTAAAGCCTTGTCTACTTCAACGCAATCAAATACTCGTGATTTAGATGGTATCGAGACAAAAATACTTAAGTGGTCATGTCCTGTTATCACAGATACTTTGACATACTTATACAATTTATGCATAGATAAACAAACTTTTCCTCTAAAATTTAAGGAAGCTAAAGTTATTCCTTTGTATAAAACCGGGGATTCTTCAAACCCATCAAATTACAGACCGATATCCATTTTATCAGCCATAGCAAAACCGATCGAAAAACACATGCATAGGTCTCTGTATTCTTATTTTGCTGATAACAAACTTCTCCATGAAAGTCAGTCGGGCTTTCGAAAACATCATTCTTGCCACACAGCCCTCATACAGCTTATGGACAGTCTTCTTTGCAGCATAAACGAAAATAAATTTGCAGGTATTCTCTTCATAGACTTTGAAAAAGCGTTTGGTGTCATTAACGATTCTTTGTTGTGCCGTAAACTTGAACTTTACAAACTGACTCCAGAATTCATAAGTCTTATTTCATCTTTTTTATGTGACCGAAAACAATTAGTAGCTGTAGCTGACAAATTGTCAACATGTATGCCTGTCAAATATGGTGTTCCACAAGGCTCTGTGTTAGGACCTCTTTTGTTTACTATTTACGTTAATAATTTGCCTTGTTTTGTTAAATGTAAATGCGAAATGTTTGCAGATGATACATCTCTTCACGAAAACGACTCTGATGTCTATGAATTAACAATTAAGCTTCAAGCAGATATCGATAAACTTACTGAATGGACACAACTAAACCATATGTCCTTAAATGCTATTAAAACAAAGTGCATGTACGTGTCTACAAGACAAAAACGACAAAAAATGAAATCAAATTTTCAGCCTTTACTCATATGCAACAACAAAGTTGAGGAAGTCAGTTCACACAAAACACTAGGTGTCATTATTGACAAAGATTTATCTTGGACTGAACATATAACATTCTTAGCAAAACGCCTTTCAAAAAATATTTCAGTTGTCTCCGATAAAAATTTTTCTCGATGGCCACTCTCGAAAACTTTTTTTCTGTGCACATATTTTGTCATTAATTGATTATGCATCAACCCTTTGGGACAACTGTAGTGAACATAATTTAAAATTAATTCATCGTCTGTACAAACGAGCTTTTAAATTAGTATTGTTAAAATCGAGCTCCCTAACTGATGAAGATTACAAACAACTCAAAATATTAACCTTCCCAAACAGACTCTTTTTCAATAAAGCCCTTTGTATGCATAACGTTATTAATGGAACAGCTCCCCAAAAGATTACAGAAACATTTAGAGTCAATTGCCATAGACATAATCATTTATTGTCCATTCCTAGATCACGCAACAATTTATACAAATCCAGTTTTGTATATTCAGGTAAAAATCTGTGGAATAAACTCACAAAACCCTTTAAAAATATAAAAAAACAAAAACACATTTAAGAAAACATTGAAAGATTATCTCATGAATTGTTAACCACATGTCATACTGAAAACATGTCCATCCTGTGCAGAAAAGAAATACATTGGTAAAGATATACACTTCGTGAATGTAACCATAGGGGCGGCAATGAGCATTGATACCTTTTACGTGAATGGAAGTCAGTGGGGAAAAGGGGAGGAGAGGGAGGGGGTAAGACGGTATGTTTACTTTTCTTTGATGAAAGGCATTGTACACAATTTGATTTTTGTTGTTGTTGTTGTTGTTGTTGTTGTTGTTTGTTTTTTCATAGATGGCTTGATGTAAAAAAAAAAGCAGATATGCTGCTTATTCAATGTTTCCATCTCTAAATAAAATTTTGACTTGACTTGACTTGATTTGACACATACACACACACGCACACACATCAGATCAAATCAAATTAAATCAAATATAAAGTTTGCTGAAAAGTGTTACAATGTTAGCATAGGCTCATACAGGCGCGTCTCTGGGGGGACTGTTTGTTTTTTTTTTCCCCCACTATTTAATGTGCGTCATTTAGGTCGTGATGCGGAGATTAGAGCAACAAATGACATCATGAACAACTCTCATACTCTCGGTTTTGTGTGTGCTCATACTTTACAAATAAAGTGGCATAAGCAAGATGTAAAAAGAGTACTAGTCCTACATATACACCCTCTCTCTCTCTCTCTCTCTCTCTCTCTCTCTCTCTCTCTCTCTCTCTCCTTTTATTCCGTGAGGGTCAGAGTCAGTGGGGCACCACCCTGAAGAACAGGTCACCGGGCTCCTCCACGTCAGTCTGCTATGTGTGCCAAAGACATGGATCTGCGCGATTTTTCCCCCCACTCTGAAATTTCGTCCTTCTTCTGAAATGATCTGCATTGAATGTCTTGAAAAGATGAATCTACCGTTAGAATCGTGAAAATCAAATACGTCATGAACAAACAGAGGTTCTGCAAACAAAATGCAGCACTTCAGAACTACAATTTCCCCTCAAATTTACCAGAAATTACTGACAAAAATTGTGCAAAATAAATGTAAAAAAAAAAATCACGAACAAAGACATGACCTCGCTAGATGGCGCGTCAGCGCTCATGACCTCAACATAGAAAGAGGTCAGTACATGAATTGTAAGTAGACAGAGACTGCTTAGTATATAGGGTTGTCGAAAATTGAAACTCATTTTATAGATAGCTGTGATAAGTACATGCTGAGTAACGTAAAAAAAATATCAATAGAAGCCATCTGATTATATGCTAGACCCAAACATGCAACCATGCCAAACCATTCGCCATGTCTTGTATTAGCACCTTAAGTTTAAACTAGTCGCGCTGCAGACACCCCAGAGGTCTCTACGATGTGAAGCGGAAGTGGTAGTCACATGACTTGAGAAGTGTCATGGCGGCGTCAAGGCGTTCACTCTGAGCCACTGTCATGTGGTTCTTCCAGTCCCCGACTTCTCCTGTGAGACGACAGAACAATAGGATGCTCAGTATCCGTAATAAAGAGAGCAGCATGTGGAGCAATAGCACTAATGGCGGCAGAACAGTTGTAGCGGTAGCGATAGTCGTAGTAACAGTTGCAGTGTCAAGAGCAGACACAGCAGCAATTACAGAGGTATTTGTCGTATGAGTCATGATGGACATCATGAGAGCGCAAGAGTTGGTATGTGAGTGTGTGTGTGTGGGAGAGGGTGAGTGTGTGTGTGTGTGTGTGTGTGTGTGTGTGTGTGTGGTGTGTGTGTGTGTGTGTGTGTGTTCATCAGTGGGGTAATGCCAGCGTGTTAATTAGAGAGTCCACACACATGTGTGTGGAAGCCTTGGTATGTGAGTGTGTGTGTGTGTGTGTGTGTGTGTGGTGTGTGTGTGTGTGTGTGTGTGTGTGTGTGAGAGAGAGAGAGAGAGAGAGAGGGAGAGTGTGTGTGTGTGTGTGTGTGTGTGTGTGTGTGTGTGTGTGTGTGCGTGCGTGCGCGCGCTTATGTGTGTGTGTGTGTGTGTGTGTGTGTGCGTGCGTGCGTGCGTGCTTGTGTGCGTTTGATGTGTTTGAGGGGGAGGAGTTGTTGTTCTTACTGTTATGTGTATGTGTGTGTGCGCGCGAGAGTGCGCGTGTACTTATATGCTGTAATTGATGGTCTTGCAGTAGCAGCAATAAAGAGTAGCGGCAACAGCACTAGCAGCAGTAAAGTGTAGCGGCAACAGCAGTTGCAGCAGTAATAAATAGCGGTAACAGCAGTAGCAGCAGTAACGAGTTGCGCCAATGGCAGTAGCAGCAGCAAAGACTAGCGCCAACATCAGTAGCAGCAGTAAAAGAGTAGCAGTAGCAACAGTAAAGAGTGTCGGCGACAGCAGTAGCAGCAGTAAAAGAGTAGCGGTAGCAACAGTAAAGAGTGTCGGCGACAGCAGTAGCAGCAGTAAAGAGTAGCGGTAGCAACAGTAAAGAGTGTCGGCGACAGCAGTAGCAGCAGTAAAAGAGTAGCGGTAGCAACAGAAAAGAGTGTCGGCGACAGCAGTAGCAGCAGTAAAAGAGTAGCGGTAGCAACAGTAAAGAGTGTCGGCGACAGCAGTAGCAGCAGTAAAAGAGTAGCAGTAGCAACAGTAAAGAGTGTCGGCGACAGAAGTAGCAGCAGTAAAAGAGTAGCGGTAGCAACAGTAAAGAGTGTCGGCAACAGCAGTAGCAGCAGTAAAAGAGTAGCGGTAGCAACAGTAAAGAGTGTCGGCGACAGCAGTAGCAGCAGTAAAAGAGTAGCAGTAGCAACAGTAAAGAGTGTCGGCGACAGCAGTAGCAGCAGTAAAAGAGTAGCAGTAGCAACAGTAAAGAGTACGGCGACAGCAGTAGCAGCAGTAAAAGAGTAGCAGTAGCAACAGTAAAGAGTCGGCGACAGCAGTAGCAGCAGTAAAAGAGTAGCGGTAGCAACAGTAAAGAGAGTCGGCGACAGCAGTAGCAGCAGTAAAGAGTAGCGGTAGCAACAGTAAAGAGTGTCGGCGACAGCAGCAGCAGCAGTAAAAGAGTAGCGGTAGCAACAGTAAAGAGTGTCGGCGACAGCAGAGCAGCAGTAAAAGAGTAGCGGTAGCAACAGTAAAGAGTGTCGGCGACAGCAGTAGCAGCAGTAGAAGAGTAGCGGTAGCAACAGCAAAGAGTGTCGGCGACAGCAGTAGCAGCAGTAGAAGAGTAGCGGTAGCAACAGCAAAGAGTGTCGGCGACAGCAGTAGCAGCAGTAGAAGAGTAGCGGTAGCAACAGCAAAGAGTGTCGGCGACAGCAGTAGCAGCAGTAGAAGAGTAGCGGTAGCAACAGCAAAGAGTGTCGGCGACAGCAGTAGCAGCAGTAGAAGAGTAGCAGGTAGCAACAGCTAAAGAGTGTCGGCGACAGCAGTAGCAGCAGTAGAAGAGTAGCGGTAGCAACAGTAAAGAGTGTCGGCGACAGCAGTAGCAGCAGTAGAAAGAGTAGCGGTAGCAACAGTAAAGAGTGTCGGCGACAGCAGTAGCAGCAGTAGAAGAGTAGCGGTAGCAACAGTAAAGAGTGTCGGCGACAGCAGTAGCAGCAGTAAGAAGAGTAGCGGTAGCAACAGTAAAGAGTGTCGGCGACAGCAGTAGCAGCAGTAAAAGAGTAGCAGTAGCAACAGTAAAGAGTGTCGGCGACAGCAGTAGCAGCAGTAAAAGAGTAGCGGTAGCAACAGTAAAGAGTGTCGGCGACAGCAGTAGCAGCAGTAAAAGAGTAGCAGGTAGCAACAGTAAAGAGTGTCGGCGACAGCAGTAGCAGCAGTAAAAGAGTAGCGGTAGCAACAGTAAAGAGTGTCGGCGACAGCAGTAGCAGCAGTAAAAGAGTAGCGTAGCAACAGTAAAGAGTGTCGGCGACAGCAGTAGCAGCAGTAAAGAGTAGCGGTAGCAACAGTAAAGAGTGTCGGCGACAGCAGTAGCAGCAGTAGAAGAGTAGCGGTAGCAACAGTAAAGAGTGTCGGCGACAGCAGTAGCAGCAGTAGAAGAGTAGCGGTAGCAACAGCAAAGAGTGTCGGCAACAGCAGTAGCAGCAGTAAAAGAGTAGCGGTAGCAACAGCAAAGAGTGTCGGCGACAGCAGTAGCAGCAGTAAAAGAGTAGCGGTAGCAACAGAAAGAGTGTCGGCGACAGCAGTAGCAGCAGTAAAAGAGTAGCGGTAGCAACAGAAAAGAGTGTCGGCGACAGCAGTAGCAGCAGTAGAAGAGTAGCGTAGCAACAGTAAAGAGTGTCGGCGACAGCAGTAGCAGCAGTAAAAGAGTAGCAGTAGCAACAGTAAAGAGTGTCGGCGACAGCAGTAGCAGCAGTAAAAGAGTAGCGGTAGCAACAGTAAAGAGTGTCGGCACAGCAGTAGCAGCAGTAAGAAGAGTAGCGGTAGCAACAGTAAAGAGTGTCGGCGCAGCAGTAGCAGCAGTAAAAGAGTAGCAGTAGCAACAGTAAAGAGTGTCGGCGACAGCAGTAGCAGCAGTAAAAGAGTAGCAGTAGCAACAGTAAAGAGTAACGGCGACAGCAGTAGCAGCAGTAAAAGAGTAGCGTAGCAACAGTAAAGAGTGTCGGCGACAGCAGTAGCAGCAGTAAAAGAGTAGCGGTAGCAACAGTAAAGAGGTCGGCGACAGCAGTAGCAGCAGTAGAAGAGTAGCGGTTAGCAACAGTAAAGAGTGTCGGCGACAGCAGCAGCAGCAGTAAAAGAGTAGCGTAGCAACAGTAAAGAGTGTCGGCGACAGCAGTAGCAGCAGTAAAAGAGTAGCGGTAGCAACAGTAAAGAGTGTCGGCGACAGCAGTAGCAGCAGTAGAAGAGTAGCGGTAGCAACAGCAAAGAGTGTCGGCGAAAAGCAGTAGCAGCAGTAGAAGAGTAGCGGTAGCAACAGTAAAGAGTGTCGGCGACAGCAGTAGCAGCAGTAAAAGAGTAGCGTAGCAACAGTAAAGAGTGTCGGCGACAGAAGTAGCAGCAGTAAAAGAGTAGCGGTAGCAACAGTAAAGAGTGTCGGCGACAGCAGTAGCAGCAGTAGAAGAGTAGCGGTAGCAACAGTAAAGAGTGTCGGCGACAGCAGTAGCAGCAGTAAAAGAGTAGCAGTAGCAACAGTAAAGAGTGTCGGCGACAGCAGTAGCAGCAGTAAAAGAGTAGCGGTAGCAACAGTAAAGAGTACGGCGACAGCAGTAGCAGCAGTAAAAGAGTAGCAGGTAGCAACAGTAAAGAGTGTCGGCGACAGCAGTAGCAGCAGTAAAAGAGTAGCGGTAGCAACAGTAAAGAGAGTCGGCGACAGCAGTAGCAGCAGTAAAGAGTAGCGGTAGCAACAGTAAAGAGTGTCGGCGACAGCAGTAGCAGCAGTAAAAGAGTAGCGGTAGCAACAGTAAAGAGTGTCGGCGACAGCAGTAGCAGCAGTAAAAAGAGTAGCGGTAGCAACAGTAAAGAGTGTCGGCGACAGCAGTAGCAGCAGTAGAAGAGTAGCGGTAGCAACAGCAAAGAGTGTCGGCGACAGCAGTAGCAGCAGTAGAAGAGTAGCGGTAGCAACAGCAAAGAGTGTCGGCGACAGCAGTAGCAGCAGTAGAAAAGTAGCGGTAGCAACAGCAAAGAGTGTCGGCGACAGCAGTAGCAGCAGTAGAAGAGTAGCGGTAGCAACAGCAAAGAGTGTCGGCGACAGCAGTAGCAGCAGTAGAAGAGTAGCGGTAGCAACAGTAAAGAGTGTCGGCGACAAGCAGTAGCAGCAGTAAAAGAGTAGCGGTAGCAACAGTAAAGAGTGTCGGCGACAGCAGTAGCAGCAGTAGAAAGAGTAGCGGTAGCAACAGTAAAGAGTGTCGGCGACAGCAGTAGCAGCAGTAAAAGAGTAGCAGTAGCAACAGTAAAGAGTGTCGGCGACAGCAGTAGCAGCAGTAAAAGAGTAGCGTAGCAACAGTAAAGAGTGTCGGCGACAGCAGTAGCAGCAGTAAAAGAGTAGCAGGTAGCAACAGTAAAGAGTGTCGGCGACAGCAGTAGCAGCAGTAAAAGAGTAGCGTAGCAACAGTAAAGAGTGTCGGCGACAGCAGTAGCAGCAGTAAAAGAGTAGCGGTAGCAACAGTAAAGAGTGTCGGCGACAGCAGTAGCAGCAGTAAAAGAGTAGCGGTAGCAACAGTAAAGAGTGTCGGCGACAGCAGTAGCAGCAGTAGAAGAGTAGCGGTAGCAACAGTAAAGAGTGTCGGCGACAGCAGTAGCAGCAGTAGAAGAGTAGCGGTAGCAACAGCAAAGAGTGTCGGCAACAGCAGTAGCAGCAGTAGAAGAGTAGCGGTAGCAACAGCAAAGAGTGTCGGCGACAGCAGTAGCAGCAGTAGAAGAGTAGCGGTAGCAACAGCAAAGAGTGTCGGCGACAGCAGTAGCAGCAGTAAAAGAGTAGCTAGCGGTAGCAACAGTAAAGAGTGTCGGCGACAGCAGTAGCAGCAGTAGAAGAGTAGCGGTAGCAACAGTAAAGAGTGTCGGCGACAGCAGTAGCAGCAGTAGAAGAGTAGCGTAGCAACAGTAAAGAGTGTCGGCGACAGCAGTAGCAGCAGTAAAGAGTAGCGGTAGCAACAGTAAAGAGTGTCGGCGACAGCAGTAGCAGCAGTAAAAGAGTAGCGGTAGCAACAGTAAAGAGTGTCGGCGACAGCAGTAGCAGCAGTAGAAGAGTAGCGGTAGCAACAGTAAAGAGTGTCGGCGACAGCAGTAGCAGCAGTAGAAGAGTAGCGGTAGCAACAGTAAAGAGTGTCGGCGACAGCAGTAGCAGCAGTAAAAGAGTAGCGGTAGCAACAGTAAAGAGTGTCGGCGACAGCAGTAGCAGCAGTAAGAAGAGTAGCGGTAGCAACAGTAAAGAGTGTCGGCGACAGCAGTAGCAGCAGTAGAAGAGTAGCGGTAGCAACAGTAAAGAGTGTCGGCGACAGCAGTAGCAGCAGTAGAAGAGTAGCGGTAGCAACAGTAAAGAGTGTCGGCGACAGCAGTAGCAGCAGTAGAAGAGTAGCGGTAGCAACAGTAAAGAGTGTCGGCGACAGCAGTAGCAGCAGTAGAAGAGTAGCGGTAGCAACAGTAAAGAGTGTCGGCGACAGCAGTAGCAGCAGTAGAAGAGTAGCGGTAGCAACAGTCAAAGAGTGTCGGCGACAGCAGTAGCAGCAGTAAAGAGTAGCGGTAGCAACAGTAAAGAGTGTCGGCGACAGCAGTAGCAGCAGTAAAGAGTAGCGGTAGCAACAGTAAAGAGTGTCGGCGAACAGCAGTAGCAGCAGTAGAAGAGTAGCGTAGCAACAGTAAAGAGTGTCGGCGACAGCAGTAGCAGCAGTAAAGAGTAGCGAGTAGCAACAGTAAAGAGTGTCGGCGACAGCAGTAGCAGCAGTAAAGAGTAGCGGTAGCAACAGTAAAGAGTGTCGGCGACAGCAGTAGCAGCAGTAAAGAGTAGCGGTAGCAACAGTAAAGAGTGTCGGCGACAGCAGTAGCAGCAGTAAAAGAGTAGCGGTAGCAACAGTAAAGAGTGTCGGCGACAGCAGTAGCAGCAGTAAAGAGTAGCAGTAGCAACAGTAAAGAGTAGTGTCGGCGACAGCAGTAGCAGCAGTAAAAGAGTAGCGGTAGCAACAGTAAAGAGTGTCGGCGACAGCAGTAGCAGCAGTAAAAGAGTAGCGTAGCAACAGTAAAGAGTGTGGCGACAGCAGTAGCAGCAGTAAAGAGTAGCAAGGTAGCAGACAGTAAAGAGTGTCGGCGAAGCAGCAGGCAGTAAAGAGTAGCGTAGCAACAGTAAAGAGTGCGGCAACAGCAGATAGCAGTCAATAGAGTAGGTAGCAACGCGAGTAGCAACAGTAAAGAGTGCGGCAACAGCAGTAGCAGCAGTAAAGAGTAGCGGCAACAGCAGTAGCAGCAGTAAAGAGTAGCGGCAACAGCAGTAGCAGCAGTAAAGAGTAGCGGCAACAGCAGTAGCAGCAGTAAAGAGTAGCGGCAACAGCAGTAGCAGCAGTAAAGAGTAGCGGCAACAGCATAGCAGCAGTAAAGAGTACGCAACGCATAGTAGCAGTAAAGAGTAGCGGCAACAGCAGTAGCAGCAGTAAAGAGTAGCGGGCAACAGCAGTAGTAAGCAGTAAAGAGTAGGGCAACAGCAGTAGTAGCAGTAAAGAGTAGCGGCAACAGCAGTAGCAGCAGTAAAGAGTAGCGGCAACAGCAGTAGTAGTCAGTAAATGTAGCGGCAACAGCAGTAGTCAGCAGTAAAGAGTAGCGGCAACAGCAGTAGCAGCAGTAAAGAGTAGCGGCAACAGCAGTAGCTAGCAGTAAAGATGTAGCGGCAACAGCAGTAGCAGCAGTAAAGAGTAGCGGCAACAGCAGTAGTATCAGTAAAATGTAGCGGCAACAGCAGTAGCAGCAGTAAAAGAGTAGCGGCAACAGCAGTAGTAGCAGTAAAATGTAGCGGCAACAGCAGTAGTAGCAGTAAAGAGTAGCGGCAACAGCAGTAGTAGCAGTAAAATGTAGCGGCAACAGCAGTAGTAGCAGTAAAATGTAGCGGCAACAGCAGTAGCAGCAGTAAAGAGTAGCGGCAACAGCAGTAGCAGCAGTAAAATGTAGCGGCAACAGCAGTAGTAGCAGTAAAGAGTAGCAGCAACAGCAGTAGCAGCAGTAAAATGTAGCGGCAACAGCAGTAGCAGTAGTAAAAGAGTCGGGACAACAGTAGTAGCAACAGTAAAAGATATAGCTTTAATGGTGTGGGCTGGTAGTATGATGTGACAGTGGTATATTAAATGATATTCTTGTGATTGACGTTTGGAACCTTTTTCACAGAGACAAACTTCAAGAAACATCGTCTGAAGCCAGAAGCATAATGCCATAATGTTTCAATTGGGATTGCAGTTGTGACACTTTTTGTTTCTAGTTTAAGAACTTGTATTTGGTTTGTTGACAAGTTAATGTAATCGGATGGGAAAACAATAGGTGCCTTATCAAGCTGACTGTTGTACCAAACTGTTGTGAGACTAAGTTATCATCAACATAGATTCGAGTTTCAATATTCTTTATTGTCTCTGAAGGATTTGTATTTGGTTTGTTGACAAGTCAATGTAATCGGACGGGAAAACAATAGATGTCTTATCAAGCTGACTGTTGTACCAAACGGTCGTGAGACTAAGTTACCAACAACATAGATTCGAGTTTCAGTGGCCAAATACAGATGCCCACCGAAATTCACGTCTATGGTGCGGTAATTCCAAGATGGCATGCAGGCCCGAATCCAGGACAACAGAGAGACATCTAGCCTATTCCCTGTCAAGTATGGCGTAGAGCAAGGCTGTGCTTTGCACTCACTCTGTTCAGCTTCATGTTTTCTGTGATGCCAACTGACTCTTCAGAGAAGGAGACGTAGGCGTCGACATCAGATTCAGAACAGATGGAAAGCTGTTTAACATCAAAAGGCTCCAGGCAAAAACTAAAGCTATGACAGACATCATCAAGGACTTTCTGTTTGCTGATGACTGTGCTCTCGATCCTGGCTCAGAAACTCATGTTTTCCGTGGCCTGCGCCAACTTCGATCTCAACATGAATGCAAAGAAGACGCACCAGGCAGACCCTATGCTGAGCCTAACATCACAGTCAATGGTGTAACACTCGCTGCAGTGAGTAAATTCACCTACCTTGGCAGCACACTGTCCCAGAACATCACCATCAAGGATGAAGTGAGCATCAGAATTGCAAAAGCAAATGCAAGCTTTGGCAGACTACACACAATGTGTGGAGTAGAAGAGGCACCGTTCTAGAGACCTAGCTGAAGGTGTACAGAGCATTTGCACTCCCCACACTCCTGTACGCATGTGAAACGTACAGAGTGTAGCAACTGCATGTTAAGAAGCTGAATCACTTCCACACTGCTGAATCACTTCCACACAACCTGCCTCAGAAGATTGTTAAACATAAGATGGCAGGAAAAGATCCCAGACACAGAGGTGCTCGACCAAGCAGGCCTGCTGAGCATTCACACCATCCTGATGCTGTCTCAGCTTTGACAGGCAGGTCATGTAGCTCGCATGGCAGACCATCGGCTACCCAAGAGACACTTTTACAGTGAGCTGCAACATGGAGTGTGTTCCCATGGAGGTCAGAAGAAACGCTTCAAAGGCACTCCAAAACATCCTTGAAAGCGTTGAACATCAACCCTGACGCTTGGGAACAAACCGCTATGGATCGAGCTAAATGGTGCTACTCTATCCACAAAGGCGCCAAATCATGTCCAGAAAGGAGGACAGCTGCAGCGCAACAAAACAGACAGGCAAGGAAAGCCTGCACCAGCAACCAAGAGCAGATCTCCCACATTCCTCGTCCAAGCTGTCACTGCACATTCTATGCACGCATCGGCTTGCTCAGCCACCTGGGCATCCACAAATCATCTCACCACCACCACCACCATCCCCCCTCCCTCTTCAAGCACAAGATGATATAAGTGCTTCTCGTCGACTCGATGGACGAACAACAATCACTTTAGAATGACTTGATGGTGGCCATCGCACCGTTAGTATGAAATGTGGTTTAATATTATTGTGTACACGCCAACCTTTTCGATACATCTGCACTTCTGCTTCTCCTGGGAATTCCATCTGCTG
>CM065736.1:2392888-2400388 GCA_033310375.1 Conus canariensis | reverse complement strand
TTTTCTCTGCTTGAAAATCCTCTCAGTTCAACCAGCTGTCACTGAGTATCTGATATAGTTCAGCGAATGTTAAAGACGGTAAAGTAGAAGAAGATCTAAGAGGTCGAAACACGTCGTGTTCTGTCTCGTAATTTGTTTCTCCCTGCGATCTGGCGGATAAACATAATAATACTAGTGTTAGTTACCATTTCAGGCGCCTGTTGATGCAAGGCGCGCGCTTCACCCTGACCCTGACCCTGTCAGAGAAAGTAGAGAGTCAAGGTCATTTTGCGTCCGACTCAAGTAAAGCCATTAGGGAAAGGAGGTCATGATACGAGACGCGCTATCGACCTGTTATCGTCCTGTAGGGCTGTGCGCAGTGTTCTGTCTGGTGCGTATTTGACGAGCAGGTGCTGTGGTTGACAAGATATGTCGACACTGTTAATCGGAGGACAGTAACTGTGAACACCTTTACTGTTCATCTATGACTAACTGTTACAGTAAACAGAATATGTATGCATGCTAAAGATCATGTAAATCATAGCATTATGGATGTGATTTACAACACACACACACACACACACACACACACACACACACACACACACACCAACACAACGAAAATGCTCAGCACGGATATGGATATTTGCAGAGGATATAGGCAACTTTGTGGTTATGAACACTCAATCTAAGAGCCCTACCATTCCTAAGACAGTTCCATAAACCTTGAGATAATTTATGTGGGATATGATTCAAATTACTTTTTTTTCTTAGTGCTGATTCACGGCTGGTCTGTTTCAGGGTGCCTTGATATCATCAACAACTAAATGTGATGGTAATGAAATCTCTACACACATTGGTAAACAAAATATGATTATAGGTCAAATCAATGGAATTTCACAATCAGTTGCATCGTGTCAAATTCAAAGCTCACAAAGACTCTTTGCCCCCCACCTGACTTGGCAAACGCCAGGAGCATGACGTCATTTGGGTTTAGCTCCATGGCCCTTAGGCGTTGCACGTGCTCTGCCACGGGTCGTTTGCACGTCTTTTCAAAGACGGTAGGAACCTTTACTCCGTCCACCATGCAGAACAGAGATGAAGGGTCCAGCGTTTTCTTGGCGGTTTCTCCTGCTTTTGACTGCATGGGAAAAAACCCCACAAAAACCATGATGAATGTGATGTTAAATCTAGTTAAGAATGCCATCAGTCGGCTACAGAGTTTACAGCTTAGCAAATTTTAGAAAGAATTAGTAGAGAGTCTACCAAACAGGACAAACAAATTACAAGACAAAACACGACGCGTTTCGACCTCATAGGTCTTCTTCAGGCAAGATAAATAACATTCAGGACAATGGAATCGAAGAACGAACAATCACTTATCTTCTCATATTCAGCTTAAGTTTCAGTTTCAGTTTCATCAAGGAGACGTCACTGCGTGCGGAATAGTCCATACACGCTACACCATATCCGCTAAGTTTTGAGACCACGCTACGCATGATTTGAAGCTGATGGATAAATGAATTAACAACAATATGCGTGTGTGTGTGTGTATGTGTGTGTGTGTACGCGCGCGCGCGCGTGTATGTGTGTGTGTGTGTGTGTGTATGTGAATGTTCAGAAGATGACTTAAGAACAAGAACAAGACCATCAAATACAGCATATAAGTGCACGCGCACACTCGCGCGCGCACACACACATACACATAACAGTAAGAACAACTCCAACCCCTCAAACACATCCCATGCACACACACACACACACACACACACACACACACACACACACACACACACACGCAGACACACACAGGCGCGCGCGCGTGCGAGCGCACACACACACACAGACACACACACATGCGCGCGCGTGAGCGCGCGCGCGCACACACACACACACACACAACACAGACGCACACACACACTCTCACACTCTCTCTCTCTCTCTCTCACACACACTCACACACCAACGCTTCCACACACATGTCTGTGGACTCTCTAATTAACACGCTGGCATTACCCCACTGATGAACACACACACACACACACACACACACACACACACACACACACACACACACACACACACACAGACGCACACACACACTCTCACACTCTCTCTCCCTCACACACACACTCACACACCAACGCTTCCACACACATGTCTGTGGACTCTCTAATTAACACGCTGGCATTACCCCACTGATGAACACACACACACACACACACACACAACACACACACACACACACACACACACGCACACACATACACTCACTCACTCTCTCGCACACACACTCACACTCCAACGCTTGCACACTCATGATGTCCATGGACACTCTAATTAACATGCTGGCATCACCCCACTGATGAACACACACCAGCGCACACACGTCTACAATATACGCTGGGGACCCTAAGAGATTCAGTCATATCTCAGTTGACATGTGTTTCATCTTTTGTGTCTGTTATTGGAAAGGCCCAGTATGAGTTTGCCCCAATCGCTAGGAGTCTTCGCAACGTTGGCCTTGAAATTATTCCATTGTTTGTTTAGTTGGTGATGTTTCTTGCTCTTCTCTTAAGTCTGGATGTGCGGCCACTTCCTCTCTTGATGTTCAGATCTGAAAGATGGTCTATGGTGTAGTGGCTTTGATCTTGTTTGCTTAAGTGATTCTTCAGATTTCATATCACATCAGATCAGCCAAGCAGTAATCCAGTTCTTATTGTTGCCTTGCCAGCCAGCGTGTCTGCTCTCTCGTTTCCTTTAACTCCAGCATGTCCAGGGCAGTACATCCATATGAGTCTCTCCAATGGAAGGCTGCGCATTAGTTCATTCCAAGCAGGGCTTCCCATTCCACTTTTCACTTTCTGAAGTAGGTTCATGGAGTCAGTCAGTATCATGGCTTGTTGAGTTTGAAACTGGCTTATGAATGTAAGCCAGTGGAGTGCTTGTGTCACTGCTTCAACCTCCGTTGTTAGACTTGAAGTTGTTAAACTGTGCACACCATTGTCTTCCTGAATAGTTCTTTTGCTTCACTGTGTATCCCCAGCCTGACTTACCTTTGGTGACAGAACCGTCAGTGTATATTAAAATATAATCTTTTATGCAAAGGTCTTTTACCAGCATCTGAATTTCTGTGTTGGTGTTGCCTTCTGGCCATTCTCGACAATGTCTTCCAAGTTCTGGAGCGATGGCAATTTGGTAGAGGTGCTTCAAGTGGTCTGGATATTTCTCCCATTCCTTGGTTTCTTTGACTTCTACTAACTGGCACACAAGCTGTATACTGTCTTCTGCCTGTCCCATCCACGATTTTCCACGTCCTAGCCGAGTGCCTTTTGTTTCCTTGACCGCCGCATGAAGTGGGTTTTGGGGATTTTCAAGGGCTCCGTAATATATCTTCACCTGTTCCAGCTTGTGTCTTGTCTGCATTGCAGGAAGGTCGAGCAGGTATCGCATAGTTTGAACTGGTGTGTCCTTTGTGGTTCCCAAGATCAATCTTATTGCTTCATTTTGAATTCTTTCTAATTTGAAAAGGTTGCTGTTGTAAGCCCTAATCCATAATCTATTACACTGAGTACAAGTGCATGATACAGTCGGTAGAGATGGCGCTGTTCAATGCCTTTAGCTGCCATTGCTTTCAAGGAAGATAAGCCTTTTTTGCATTTAAGGACAATATGCTCAACATGCTTTCTAAATGTTAGCATTCTGCCAAAGCCTACACCCATAGCGTAGGTTGTTAGTTGATTCAACTGGTATTCCATTGAAGGAAACGGGTGAGGGTACTTGTCCTGATGTATTGTTGTTGAGAGTGCAAACTAATGTCTGGGCTTTTGTAGGGTTGATGGACGATCCAGTTTCTTGACACCACTGAGCAATGTTGTTCAACAGTTGCTGAACTGATTTTGTTCTTTCTTCAGCATTCTTTGATGTTTTGTAGATCAGGCCGTCATCTGCAAATGTCATCACTCGAGCAATTCCGTTTCTGTTGAGGTCTGCTAGGCCTTTAGTGTAAACATTGTACAAAAGAGGGGAAAGAGGAGAACCTTGAGGTAATCCCATAGAAAGTTTATGAGGCTCAGAAGTCCAATCTTCAAATCGTAGGATGACGGTTCGCTCCCGAAGTGCTATCCATCGTGTAAGTGTCTTACTGACTCCATAGTCAAGGAGTAGTTCCATGAGAAGCTAGAACTGGACTTTGTTGTATTCATCTTCCAGATCTATTGCCACAGCTAGTGTTTCTTCCGTTCTTTGGAATCCTTCGTACACTTCATAGGCAAAAGCGGCCGCATTTTCCCATGTACTTTTACCTGTTCTGTAGCCTCCTTGATTTGATGGGAGGATTTGTCGACTTTCAAGATCTCTTGCGAGTTTTCTTGCTATGATTCGTTCCATGAGCTTTCCTACTATATTTTGCATAGTGAGTATGCGGTATCCATTTAGCTGATGATGATCTTTCCTCCTCTTCTGAGAGCTGTTTGATATCTGCATACCGTACTTTGTCTGGTCGTGGAGCACTAACCTTAGTGCATCTAGCTATTGCGTCATCCAGTTCAGATGCTGTAATATCATCATCAATGCCAGTCTGAGCTAGCTGTTGGTTTAACTTGGTGAAATATTTCTTCCTTTCCTCCAGATTTCTTTGATCACTCTGTTCTATGAAACGTTTAAGTAGAGCCGACCCTTTCTCTAAATTTGTCTTTAGTTTTCTGATCCTATTAGCGTCCAAGATATATGGGGTTGCGTTTGTTTTGTTTTTTCCTTCCATGCGACCATAAAAGTGCCAGAACTGAGTCAGTGTTGTGTCATAATTAAGTGACAGACAACACAACAGGGAAATAGTCACTTCCATGATGAAGAAGTGCTTCCGCACTCATACCTGCTGTGAACTTTGGTCCAACGAGTGCAAACTCAATGACACTGTCAGTGTCACCCTGCCTCTCTGTATGTGTTGGGGATGATGATGTCAATGCACTAAGAAGTACTTCATCCAACATCGCTTCCAGTGCAATTCCTTGACAATTAGTACCATGTTGATCCCACAATTTTGAGCGTGCATTATGATCTCCACATAGTATGACAGAGTCTCCAAATTCATGTTCTATTTCCTCTAGAAAGGTCCAATCCGTTTTTGATGTGTGGGTACCTGGATGTATATATGCATTGATGACTACAGGGCTTTTCTGATTACCATCCGGTCTTTCTAGCCTCACATCCATTAGCTCACATGTGCTGCTTCACCATTTTTCCAAGTCTGTCCTGGACAGTTTGTTTTTCAAGTTGTTTTATTATCATAGCTAGTCCTCGTCCATCATGCTATTGGAATATTATGAATTTATCCAACTGTAATGGTCTGTGGGCGGCACGTCTAGTTTCTTGTAGACACAGAACATCAAAGTCACATGCTAGTTTTTCAAGTGTTGAGATCCTCTTTCTGGCACTGCAGCAGTTCCAAGTACAAATCCTGAAATATTTCTTGGATAGTCTTTCAGCTTTTGTTATATTCCTACCTACCTTTCTTCTTCTCCCACCCCTTTTGCTACGCCGACTATTGTTTTGTGGGGATCCAGATTTTAGTCCCAAAGCCTGCACCCGAAGATCCCCAAGGTGCAAGCGAGACAAAGTATTTTGAGAACCCATAAGAAGGTATTCTTAGTGTTGAGGGGTCATAAGCGGTCGCCCTGACAGAGCCTCGTATCAGGGAGGGCAATGGATGTCCATACATGTAGGGAACGCCTGCACATATGAAGTCCATCAGCCTGGTGTCGCCCTAGGGCCAGACTGCATACGGTTCGAGACTGTTTAACCCAACAGCCATTCATCAGTCATTCAGCTTAAGATGGGCGTTGAATGAAAACGAGGCCGTTGGGAAGGGGACAATGGGAGTTAAGATAATAAGGATGATCATGATAATAATGATAACAATAACTGCAATGATAACAATAGTGTCACACTGAGCATAAATGCATGCCCGCACTCAGCTCAGCATTCACTCCGTGCACACGCAATCTCTCCAAACAACCAGAAGGCGCACTACAATACTCTTCTTCTCCCCCTCCTCTCCGGGAATAATTTACTAAACAATAATCAGCTTTTCAAACAATGACAACAGGTTTGTTTTCCAATTTACAACTTCTGTTCCTCCACACCAGTGGAGGTACAAACATTCCACAGATCCACTAGCTGGGACCAAATTTCATCTCATTTTATATACTATCTCACAGATACTTCTTTCAGCAGTTTTTCCTCCTCACTGGAGAAACATTATTTTCATTTTCAAAGAAAGAATCAAAAGATGGCTTCAAATATAGTAGTATCATCTGAGTTCATCAGGGGGGACAATTAAAAATCATTATGGGTCAACATGACAAATGCTTTGTTTTCTCACGACTGGTGCAGTCGTTGTCTTCCACAGCTCGATTCTCCAACCCTAGAGACAATTAGGTGCTGTCGCAGCACTGTAGCCCAAATATTTGTGCGACTGCCTCAGTCGCCTAACTGGTGCTGCCACAGCACTGGGAAGGGCTGAAACACGCATGAAGTCCGTGTAAGTAATCTATTTCAAAATCTGAATAATGATAAATTCTTTTCCCTTTTTCCCTTTTCTTAACTCTCTCTTTTTTTCTCTCCCCATCTGTCTATACCTCACCTGGTAATGGTGAATTGCAGGTGGAACTCGTTCTTCCAACAACCTGTCTGGTCAGTGTCCCCAAGCCATCTCCTTCCTATACTTTCTTTTTCCCTCCTGCGCTCACATTCAGTGAGTACTCGTCTAACTCTACGCATTACCAGCCCTTGGTTGCTGACCAATGGACAACGTTCGTCCATTCACTGAACTGTTTTAATAGCCACCAGCGACACCGATCACACTGGTCAGGCCATTCAAACTTTCTTTTCTTTTACCTTTCCTCCTCCCTACCTAGGGAAATGCTTTATAACAAATAAGGGCGTACGCGACGAAACGTCACATGTCGTCATGTGAGGCTACATCACATGACAAATAGTGATGACGATAAATAATAGAGAAATAGAGAGAGGATTACCACCGCTTCTGGTGATATTATGATGACAACTACTACCATCATATTATCACAAGAAGCCTGTAGTTTGTTTGCCCCATTTGTTTGACAGACTCAACGAATAATTCTTTCCAAATTTTGTTTCAACATCTATACGCAGTCATCTGACTTACAAACTATAGATTAGCAGTGAACACTACGTCTGGGCAAAGGTATTAAGGACAAGAGACGAAGGAACAAATAACGACGTGTCTTATCCAGCACTGTTTCTGTCACATGCCAGGCTAACACAATGTTTATGTCCAGCACTGTGTCTGTCACACGCCAGGCTCACACAATGTGTCTTGTCCAGCAGTGTTTCTGTCACACGCCAGGCTCACACAATGTGTCTTGTCCAGCAGTGTTTCTGTCACACGCCAGGCTCACACAATGTGTCATGTCCAGCACTGTTTCTGTCACAAGCCAGGCTCACACAATGTGTCTTGTCCAGCACTGTGTCTGTCACACG
>CM065736.1:2375388-2380388 GCA_033310375.1 Conus canariensis | reverse complement strand
CATAATGAACATTTCTACAAATTTTCAGGAAGATCGGCCAAGTACTTTTTAATATATTCTAAATAGAAGAAAAACCGTTACAGGCTGTTACAGCCGTTAGTAACGGCTGTAACGGGGTAAACTAAAACATCGGGCATCATCCGTGACCCATAATGAACATACTGCTAATTTTCACAAAGATCGGCCAAGTACTTTCGGAGATATTCCATAAAGAAGAAAAAGCGTTACGGGCCGTTACACCCGTTAGTAACGGCTGTAACGGTAATCTAAAACGTCGGGCATCATCCTTGACCCATAGTGAACATACCTACAAATTTTCAGAAAGATCGACCAGTAGTTTTGTCTGGAGCGAGTGGAACACATTTTGACACGGACAGACAGGACAGACAGACAGACACGCAGACAGACAGAAGTCAGACACACAGACAGCATTTCTTCGTTCCCATTCTAAAGTACTCCCGGTACAAAACATACAACACCTTAGTCAGAAGCTGGGAGTACAACAACAACCATCCCTCTAAGTTCCTTAAGACTGGGCTAAAAACACTAAACAAACACCTCTAAGTTCCTGGTAAGCTGTTATGATTGTTCCAGCTTTGGGTCTTGTTAAGGTCTACAAACTCCAAACCAAACACCTCTAAGTTCCTGGTAAGTTGTTATGATTGTTCCTGCTTTGGGACTTGTTAAGGTCTACAAACACTAAACCAAACACCTCTAAGTTCCTGGTAAGCTGTTATGATTGTTCCAACTTTGGGTCTTGTTAAGGTCTACAAACACCAAACCAAACACCTCTAAGTTCCTGGTAAGCTGTTATCACTGAGAAGACTTCCACTGTAGGAATCATTCCGGCTTCCAGCCTTCTGAGCTTTCGTGTAAAGGTCTCTTGGACACCTGCGATCATTTCAATGCATGGTGCGCACGTGTGAGAGTCATGGCTATTTTCTTTCATGGATGATGATGACTTAAACAAAAAATCAGAATTATTCTCTTCATAAGATTGTGAACGGGTGCTGGAAGACACGGTGTAGCGGTAGTGCCCCTGAAGTAAATTAGAATTATTCTCTTCATAAGACTGTGGACGGGGTGGTGGAAAGGATGGTGTGGCGATAGTGCCCCTCAAGTGGCGTTGAAAATGACACAGAACAAAAAAAAAAAAGGTGATGTATTGAAATAGGCTGGGACCATGAAACACAGAAACGTTCTGGCCTGTGATTCTGTGTGTGGTGTGTTGTGTGTGTTGTGTGTGTGTGTGTGTGTGTGTGTGTGTGTGTGTGTGTGTGTGTGTGTGTGTGTGTGTGGTGTGTGTGTGTGTGTGTGTGTGTGTGTGTGTGTGTGTGTGTGTGTGTGTGTGTCTCTCTCTCTCTTCTCTGTGAGTATTATGTGTGTGTGTGTGTGTGTGTGTGTGTGTGTGTGTGTGTGTGTGTGTGTGTGTGTGTGTGTGTGTGTGCGTGCGTGAGTGTATGTGTGTGTGTGTGCGTGCTTGCGTGCGTGCGTGCGTGTGTGTGTGTGTGTGTGTGTGTGTGTGTGTGTGTGTGTGTGTGTGTGTGTGTGTGTGTGTGTGTGTGTCTCAGCATTCAGAAACGTCTGAAATCTGTTGGCATTGAAGTATGACATCAAAGCGAAGGGCACGTCGACCCGCTGGGGTCTTTCGCCTTATCATCTTCCATTCCAAATTTGGGTTCAAAGTGAGGTGACTCCAGGCGAACATTGAAGAAAGCATTAAAAAGAATTGACAGGGAGTCTGCAAAACAACAGGGACAAACAAATTAACAGACAATACACGACGCGTTTGGACCTCGTAGGTCTCCTTCAGGCAAAATGAACAACTTTCAGGACAATGAAAACGAAGAACGAGCAATTACTTATCAAGGCCCATCTTGCGCCGAACATGAGAAGAGAAGTGATTGCTCGTTTTTTGTTTTCATTGACCTGAAACCTGTTCACCTTGCCTGAAGAAGACCTCACAGGTCCAAACGCGTCGTATTTTCTCTTGTAACTTGTTTGTCCTTGTTGATTGGCGGACTCGCTAACAGTTCATTCCAAATTTAGTTTCAGAATTCATTTTGATTTGATTGTCGTTTGCCTTTCTGTGAAATCTTCCAGCATTGTTCAATTGAACGTACACACACTCCAATGATCATCATGTGGAAGTGGAGACATTTCCGACGCTGACTGCGCTACCTACGAAGGTCTACTTGAGGTAAGGTTTCTCAGAGTGCGCCCGACATCTGATCGGCGTATTGGGCTGATGTGTAGGTCAGGCAGCTACTCATTTACAGCCTTTAGACCCTCTTCTTAAATTCTCTCATTTTAGTCATCAATGCATTTATCCATCAGCTTTGAATCAGGCTTAGTGTGGTCTCTAAACTTAGCGGGTGTGGTGTAGCGTATATGGACCAGTTGCGCGCGGTGACACTTTGACGAAACTGAAACTGAAACTTTCCCCAGGGACTAAGGGTATTGGAAGAAGACTATCAATGAACGAAGAAGAATGAAATCAAGCATGACTATCGTATTGAAAAGGCCTCTCGGGCATATTTACAGTGTCGCAGACTAACAGAGGGAACTATGCCAGTCAACAAGGAACGGACGGCGACTGACAGCGACACAGCGTCGTCTGGAGCCAATGGAGGTTCCAGTCGTCTTCAAGAACAGCAGTGTGCTTATCCCCTCCGGTCAAAGCAAAGAGCACGCTGATCTGGAAGTGTTTTCAGCCCTCTCTTCGGGGGTCGCCCCAGCAGGGAATGTAATGATCAGCTATCCGGTGTTGTTGTTGCCGTTGTTGTTGTTGTTGTTGTTCTTGTTGTTGTTGTTGTAGTTGATGTTGTTGTTGTTCTTATTGTCTGTATATCATTATCGATCCTTATTTCCCCAACCCTCCTCTCCTCAGCTTAGGGTCCTCGGCGTCAGCCAACGAAGACGGAACTGGTTTATATACCAACCGTCAGATGGGAATTAAAACGCGAGCCTGGGACTGGAAGACTAATTTCTCTGTGGACACAACATGCCGTGCCCAAAGAGCATGTAGGAATCTTCTGTGGCGTTGTGCTGGAATTTCTCTGTGGACACAACATGCCGCGCCCGAAGAGCATGTAGGAATCTTCTGTGGCATTGTGCTGGAAACCAAGGAAAGAAGCTGAAGTACAGTTCTGGTGACAGGGTGGTGCATTTGGGCTGTGTCACGTGCGCTGCCCCTTTCATGTGATTCTGTTACGTGGTGCATTTGGGCTGTGTCACGTGCGATGCCCCTTTCATGCGAGTCTGTTACGTGGTGCATACGGGCTGTGTCACGTGCGATGCCCCTTTCATGTGAGTCTGTTACGTGGCGCATTTGGGTTGTGTCACGTGCGATGCCCCTTTCATGTGATTCTGTTACGTGGTGATTTCGGGCTGTGTCACGTGCGATGCCCCTTTCGTGTGATTCTGTCACGTGGTGCATTTGGGCTGTGTCACGTGCGCTGCCCCTTTCGTGTGATTCTGTTACGTGGTGCATTTGGGCTGTGTCACATGCACTATCCCTTTCGTGTGATTCTGTTACGTGGTGCATTTGGGATGTGTTATGTGCACTGTCCCATTCATGTGATTCTTTTACGTGGTGCATTTGGGATGTGTCACGTGCGCTGCCCCTTTCATGTGATTCTGTTACGTGCATTGGTTGGGGGTTTACAAAGTGGTCCAGCAGAAATCAGTCGTTGCATTGGGTCCACTCACACGGATCGTTAGCTGGGCCTCTGATGATGGTCATCACGGATCGTTAGTGGGCCTGATGTGTACTGAGTCCACTCACACGGATCGTTAGCTGGGCCTCTGATGTGTACTGAGTCCACTCACACGGATCGTTAGCTGGGCCTCTGGTGTGTATTAGGTCCACTCACACGGATCGTTAGCTGGGCCTCTGATGTGGCCGTTTTCCTCTGTGTGTGTGCGTAGTTGGATCGGCCGGATCACGATTTACTTTTGTCGCATAAATCGTGCTGGTGCTTTGTTTGCCCAAAGTGGTAATTACAATTCTTGTGCTTTGCTCGCACAAGTGGTATTATATCTTGTGCTTTGCTTGCACAAAGTGGTAATTATAATTCTTGTGATTTGCTTGCATAAAATGGTAATTATAATTCTTGTGCTTTGCTTGCACAAAGTGGTAATTCTAATTCCTGTGCTTTGTTTGGCATAAATGGTAATTCTAATTCTTGTGACTTTGCTTGCACAAAGTGGTAATTATAATTTTGTGCTTTGCTTGCATCAAATGGTAATTATAATTCTTGTGATTTGCTTGCATAAGTGGTAATTATAATTCTTGTGTTTGCTTGCATAAGTGGTAATTAAATCTTGGTTTGCTTGCACAAAGTGGTAATTATAATTCTTGTGTTTTGCTTGCACAAAGTGGTAATTCTAATTCCTGTGCTTTGCTTGCACAAAGTGGTAATTCTAATTCCTGTGCTTTGCTTGCACAAAGTGGTAATTCTAATTCCTGTGCTTTGCTGGCATGAAATGGTAATCATAATTCTTGTACTTTGCTTGCGCACAGTGGTAATTATAATTCTTGTGTTTTGCTTGCACAAAGTGGTAATTATAATTCTTGTGATTTGCTTGCATAAAATGGTAATTATAATTTTTGTGCTTTGCTTGCATCAAATGGTAATTATAATTATTGTGCTTTGCTTGCATGAAGTGGCTTTTCTTGGGTTTTGCTTGCACAAGGTGGTGATTATAATTTTTGTGCTTTGCTTACGCAAAGTTGTAATTATAATTCTACTTGTTCTACTTGCACAAAGTGTCCATTATAAATTCTGTGTTGTGCTGCAGTGTCCATTGTTGCTGTTATGTGGACGAGGCGTCAAATGAACTCACGAACTCACTCTTCTGCTCATCGCCTTACAGGTTCTTTCTCTTACACACACGCACGTGACAAAGACGGGAGACAAGAGAGATTGTTCCGTGCCATCTTTTCCTGATTCTGACCAAACTTACGATTTGGGGGATAGACTCAAAGATTTGTTCCC
>CM065736.1:2310388-2372888 GCA_033310375.1 Conus canariensis | reverse complement strand
ATGATGGCATACAATGGGTTTTTCTTGAAGCCTGGATACCCGGCTTATTTCTTCTATCAGTTACATCTGTTATTGCCACCCGATATACTCTCAGATCTGATCTATCCAAATGGACGAACTGGGTTAGGTCTGTCTTTTCAGCCTGCGCTGGTGTCTGATTCCAGCTGTACCCTGATGCCTCAATCTGTAGGTTCCGCCAGCCTTGATTGGTGAAAGTTGACTCCAGTCATGATCAACACCAAGCATCACAATCCTCCTCCTGTGCTTAAAAGATATAGTCCACCTAGGTCAGCTGAGGGGGGATAATCTAAAACGTGTACGGATGCATTGTCGTCCTCTTAGCACTCAGCGCTTGGACAGTGCCCTTGCAAGTAAGCGTATACTGTATGAACCCTGAAGTGATCTTCTGGGCAAATCACTGTGACTTCTTGCTAACATACTGACTGGTCATGTCATCAAAATGACTATTCCACATTCAGCTATGATAATGAAACATTTCTTCCCCAGAAAGCACACTCCATGCATGTCCATGTCTTCCTTTGATCTTGTGAATGTTAGTGTCACGTGACATTCTTTATTCCTGCCCAAACTGTGCACCACTGATTACAATCTGAATGGCTGTTAACAGACCGTGGGGCATAGTAGGGTGTCTTTAAATCCCTGAGCATTTTGAAACCAGTGGAGCGAGATGATTTCTAATCTCTCAGTGTCTCACAAAAGAGCTCGTTATTTCAGATCAGAAGAGGACCAGAACCCCGCAGATCATAACAGAGGCAGCTGAAGAGATTTCCAGATCAGAAGAGGGCCAGAACCCCGCAGATCATAACAGGGGCAGCTGAAGAGATTTCCAGGTCAGAAGAGGAACAGAACCCCGCAGATCATAACAGGGGCAGCTGAAGAGATTTCCAGGTCAGAAGAGGAACAGAACCCGCAGATCATAACAGGGCAGCTGAGAGATTCCAGGTCAGAAGAGGAACAGAACCCGCAGATCATAACAGGGGCAGCTGAAGAGATTTCCAGGTCAGAAGAGGCCAGAACCCCGCAGATCATAACAGGGGCAGCTGAAGAGATTTCCAGGTCAGAAGAGGAACAGAACCCGCAGATCATAACAGGGGCAGCTGAAGAGATTTCCAGGTCAGAAGAGGCCAGAACCCCGCAGATCATAACAGGGGCAGCTGAAGAGATTTCCAGGTCAGAAGAGGAACAGAACCCGCAGATCATACAGGGCACTGAAGAGATTTCCAGTCAGAAGAGGAACAGAACCCCGCAGATCATAACAGGGGCAGCTGAAGAGATTTCCAGGTCAGAAGAGGAACAGAACCCGCAGATCATAACAGGGCAGCTGAAGAGATTTCCAGATCAGAAGAGGGCCAGAACCCGCAGATCATAACAGGGCAGCTGAAGAGATTTCAGGTCAGAGAGAACAGAACCCCGCAGATCATAACAGAGGCAGCTGAAGAGATTTCCAGGTCAGAAGAGGAACAGAACCCGCAGATCATAACAGGGAGCTGAAGAGATTTCCAGGTCAGAGAGAACAGAACCCCGCAGATCATAACAGAGGCAGCTGAAGAGATTTCCAGATCAGAAGAGGGCCAGAACCCCGCAGATCATAACAAGGGCAGCTGAAGAGATTTCCAGGTCAGAAGAGGAACAGAACCCCGCAGATCATAACAGAGGCAGCTGAAGAGATTTCCAGATGGATCTGGGCGAGGAGGAAACAAAGGTGATCATACTAAGGCTGAATTAAATTTCTCAGCTTTGAACAGGTGTCCGATAGATCTAGTTGCAAAGTGGGACGACTGCAGGCAGAAATCTAAACAAATCTTAAATAAATGTTAGCGAACCGCAAAAAAGAAAAAAAGAAAAAAAAAAAAAGAAAGAAAGAAAAAGTGGACAAAAGAATCACAAGACAGAACACGACGCCTTTCGACCTCTTAGGTCTTCTTCAGGCAAGATACAAAACAATTAGGACAACGAAAATGAACGAGCAATCGCTTATCTTCAATCACTTAAACAGCGATCACAAGTGCACACACTAATGACGTAAACAGAAATACAAAACAACGAAGGGTAGCAGTCAGTGTGAATCAAAGTGAGATCTAGTTTTTTTGTGGTTCGCTAACAGTTATTTAAGGGTGTCCGATAGTTACGTTATCCATCGAAAGGTAATACCTTGAGACGCCCGTTATGCAGACCAGCACAGGTTCGATTTCTGGCAGCACCAAAGGTACCACTGACTTCAGAAGGGTATCTTGGAGTCAGTCTCTGGATGCAGTTCTACCCCCTTAGAGCGTCAGGAGTTTAGCGTTGAACACTTGTCGGAAGGAGGGAGGGGGTATTTTCTCAGAATCCTCTCCTATTAATGAGGGTTTGTTTCTACTATCGTGAAAATGTTAATCTTCGTTCCCAACATGTAGGGAAAATGTGTGTTGTGTATAGTTACTACAGACCGTAGGACATTCTGTATTGTGTATAGTTACTACAGACCGTAGGACATTCTGTGTTGTGTATAGTTACTACAGACCATAGGACATTCTGTGTTGTGTATAGTTACTACAGAACATAGGACATTCTGTGTTGCGTATAGTTACTACAGACCGTATACATTCTGTGTTGTGTATAGTTACTACAGACCGTAGGACATTCTGTGTTGTGTATAGTTACTACAGACCGTAGGACATTCTGTGATGTGTATAGTTACTACAACCGTATGACATTCTGTGTTGTGTATAGTTATTACAGACCGTATGACATTCTGTGTTGTGTATACTTACTACAGACCGTAGGACATTCTGTGATGAGTATAGTTACTACAGACCGTATTACATTCTGTGTTGTGTATAGTTACTACAGAGCGTATGACATTCTGTGCTGTGTATAGTTACTACAGACCGTATTACACTCTGTGTTGTGTATAGTTACTACAGACCGTATTACATTCTGTGTTGTGTATAGTTACTACAGATCGTATGACATTCTGTGTTGTGTATAGTTACTACAGACCGTATTACATTCTGTGTCGTGTATAGTTACTACAGACCGTATGACATTCTGTGTCGTGTATAGTTACTACAGACCGTAGGACATTCTATGTTGTGTATAGTTACTACAGACCGTATTACATTCTGTGTTGTGTATAGTTACTACAGACCGTATGACATTCTGTGTTGTGTATAGTTACTACAGACCGTATAACATTCCGCTTCACATCATGCTGCTTCTTCACCAGTTTTCACATCTGTGGAGCAGGAAGCTTTCTGTGAAGGTGGGAATGTGGGTTTAAGTTACAGAATGCATGGCTTTTTGTCTTCTAGGACCTGATAAACTCCAGTCAAGTTTTACGTAGTGCCCACTGCAAATATATGAAATGTATTTCCATTGGCTAAATACTCTGTACGTCTGAACGCTTTTTGTCTTATATGAGAACGTCTTGAACGTATAGCATGTACTGTTCCCAAGACAAGTAAATCATTTCTTTACTCGACTGGCAAGTTCTCTTCAAACTTCAAGTCTGGGGCAGATTCACCACAGTCAGCAGCCAGACAGCTTTATGAGAATAGAGGGGCCATACGTCCCAGAGCTGTCATCTTCTCCGGTGCTTTGTTTTAGCACCCAGGCTGTTCCAAATCCTCAAAACTAGGAACGCAGCTCCATTGTGTCTGCCCTGGCCATTCTGCAGCAGTCCACTGAGACCATCGTCATCCAGTGAATACCCTCACACTGCAATATATATGGCAATGAGGAAGCTGACCAATTGGCAAAGGAAGGAGGATAGCAGCCCCAACTGGAGCAGGAAGTCTCATTTGAAGAAGTAAAAAACATTATCAAGAAGAAGCAAACAATAAAATGGCTTTAAGCAGCACCCTGTCTTCAACAAGACGGATTGCTACTACCTGCTACCCAAACCAGACCAAGCATTGTGAGACTGAGGACAGGGCACTCCACACTCAAACACCACATGTTCACAAAATGTCACATTGGCGAGTCTTCAGAGTGCCCATGCGGTACAGCCCCAATGACTGTGGAACACTTCCTGCAGGACTGTTCCACACATCAAAGGCTTAGAGCAGAGACGAGGGAGAAGCTCTATGGATCTCTGGAGGGCCTCCGCCGTTCGACAGCCTTCGTTCGTGCCCTCTGGGGGTCCTGTCTGAGTGTACGAAGAAGAAGAATATCTGTACTCTTCTAGCAGTGTCATTGTTACCGCCTCTGTGGAAGTGTTACATTTTCTCCCCATGTTTTCGCAGACCCTCCTGATGTTAAACCTTTCCTGATAGACCCTCCTGATGTTAAACCTTTCCTGATAGACCCTCCTGATGTTAAACCTTTCCTGATAGTTGGCATTATGCATACTTCAACATGACTTGATAGAGGCTGTTGTACTGACAGCATGAAACCTTTCCTGATAGTTGGCATTATGCATACTTCAAAATGACTTGATAGAGACTGTTGTACTGACAGCATGAGATCGGGTCCAACGTTAGTATGTACTCACGAACCTCTTCGATACAAGTCAAATTTCTCTACTCCTGGGAGGGACATTTGCTGCTTGGTTTTGTCGGCTTCTTTCATCTTGGTGAAGCTAGTGGCCTCAGCAATGTCTTGACACAGCTGGGCAGACGCTTCCACGCCCAGGAAGTCTGCTAGCTTCTGGATGGCCTTCTTTGGATCCTGTGATGATCACAGTGTTTGTCGTCATGAATACCCACAGTAATATTGATGAAAGTGTTACAAATAAACCACTTCCCAAATGTTGATTTTTTTGTCTTCAAAACTATCTTTTTTGGTCAGATTTATATTAGAGTGGTAAATGAAATAGTCAAATGTCGGGAATTCTGAATGAACCATAGAACTACACAGCACCATCTCATCACTAACAAAGATTGTCACAAGGAAAATTGTTCCACGTTCTGTGAATATACGCGCGCCGCGCGCGCGCGCGCACACACACACACACACGCACGCACACACACGCACACACACACACGCGCGCGCACACACGCACACACACACACACACACACACACGCACGCACGCACGCACGCACGCACGCACGCACGCACACACACACACACGCACGCACGCACGCACGCACGCACACATACGCACGCACGCACGCACGCACGCACGCGCGCGCGCACCACACACACACACACACACACACACCACACACACACACACACACACACACACACACACGCACGCAGCACGCATGACCCACACCTCTTTCGTGTCTTCAAACGACATGGTGAAGAACGGAATGTCCGGGTTGTTTTTCCGGAACTCATCTATGTCCTTCAGGTACTTGAAGTAGTTGCTCCCCGGAGCTGAAAAACAAACGGTGTGATTTAAACGGTGCATGCTGAAAACGCAACAAAATGATTACATGATGTTCCCCCTTTTTTCAACACCTTTTGTTTCAAAGGAAATCTACAATGAGGCTGGAAACATAAAACAGTAAATAATAAACACGTAGGGTAGCTCTTGCTCCCATGATGAAATAATTGCACGCCCATAACTCCTAACGAATGCTGCTTACGACACCGAATCGCCTGGCAAGGAATGCCTGCTTGTTTGTTCTGTGTGCTCTGTATTGTGGTTTCTGCTAGGCGATTCGCTGTGCTCTGTATTGTGGTTTCTGCTAGGCGATTCGGCGTGCTCTGTGTTGTGGTTTCTGCTAGGCGATTCCCTGTGCTCTGTATTGTGGTTTCTGCTAGGCGATTCGCTGTGCTCTGTATTGTGGTTTCTGCTGGGCGATTCGCTGTGCTCTGTATTGTGATTTCTGCTGGGTGATTTGCTGTGCTCTGTATTGTGGTTTCTGCTAGGCGATTCCCTGTGCTCTGTATTGTGGTTTCTGCTGGGCGATTCCCTGTGCTCTGTATTGTGTTTCTGCTAGGCGATTCCCTGTGCTCTGTATTGTGGTTTCTGCTGGGCGATTCGCTGTGCTCTGTATTGTGGTTTCTGCTAGGCGATTCCCTGTGCTCTGTATTGTGGTTTCTGCTGGGCGATTCCCTGTGCTCTGTGTTGTCGTTTCTGCTAGGCGATTCCCTGTGCTCTGTGTTGTGGTTTCTGCTAGGCGATTCCCTGTGCTCTGTGTTGTGGTTTCTGCTAGGCGATTCCCTGTGCTCTGTGTTGTGGTTTCTGCTAGGCGATTCCCTGTGCTCTGTATTGTGGTTTCTGCTAGGCGATTCCCTGTGCTCTGTGTTGTCGTTTCTGCTAGGCGATTCCCTGTGCTCTGTGTTGTCGTTTCTGCTAGGCGATTCGGTGCCATAAAAAGCAATTGTTCAGAGTTATGGACATGCCTTTATTTCATTATGGGAGCAGGAGTTGCCCTTCTTGTTTGCTACTTGCCACTAGCTAAAGTTAAAACGAAAATGCAACTTGATCAAAAGACTGACATGTCCATCAATGTTTTTGTTTATTTGTTCAATCTTGATATATGAAAATAGAGATTAGACCCTCAACAAGACGGCACAGATATCAAGAGAGCCGAATACACGAAACAGGGAAACAGAGAACAGATAGTAAAGAAACACAGTCTGCACACACAAGTGAGGTTGATTATTTTATTGTAGTTTACATTATTCTGCCGAGCTAAAAGCAAACGAAATCCTAAGATGATTCTTGACACTGCTAATGGCATTTTCCGCCTGTCTAATTCCTCCCAATCACCCATCACCTCCTCCCATCTTTAACACTCATTTACAAACACACATTCCTTAAAAAATCCAATGTTGTAGAAAAATGGGAAAGTCCAGTTGTTATTTCAGTATTGTTAAAGAACATATCACGATAAACAACAAACAAAATGATCCTTGAACTTATCACTTTTTTACGGGCATTTTTGTTGCTGGAGATTCTTACCATGAGGGGCAAACTGCAAGCGTTCCAGATCTTCCATTGTTAACTCTTTCGCAGATGGTACCTGACGAAAATGAAAATATGCTGAAACGAGAATGTCCTTGACATTGCGGTAGACGTGAATGACCTTGACCTTTTTCTCCATGATCTGACGGGGAAGTAAGTGGAACGGGAGATGGGAGTTGAGGACCCTTGGCGACGGTTGGGTTTCCAGTTTTTCGATCTCAGTGGCTTCCATCATGGCGAACTCTTTGGTTCGTTTCCCGTACTCTGCTTTGCCTGAGAGCGGCATGGAGGTCACCTCCCATATCCAGTGAGTGCCTGAAACACACACACACACACACACACACACACACACACACACACACACACACACACACACACACACATACACACACACACACATACACACACTGGAACCCTATAATGTAGTCACACTACTTTCATAATTAATTGTGCGTGCTCACTAAACCGATGTTACAGTTTTAAACACAATTCATTTTTTTCCGCGCACATCCCATTATTTCAACGCGACCGTATCATAAAAAAGCAGATACTCAAGCTGTCGCGTCAATGAACTCGAAAGAGCGAAATCAGAGGAAAGGGAGATCAATGTATAGGACAAAACACATTGATTATCTGTGAAAATGTGTGGATTGTGTGAGCTGATTGCTCATTTCAGAGCATGTGAAGGTGCAGTTTGTACCGCACTTAAAACATACACAAGGTGTGATCGTGTGTTTGTAAAGGCTTGGTGAAGGTGTATGCAAGGTGTGGTCGTGCGGCTGTTAAGGCTTGCTGAAGGTGTGTGCAAGGTGTGATCGTGTGACTGTAAAGGCTTGGTGAAGGTGTGCGCAAGGTGTGGTCGTGTGACTGTAAAGGCTTGGTGAAGGTGTGTCCACTCTCATGACAAGTTCGGTACTCGTGTTCACTTTCAGCCGGCCCACCTGACTGACCCCACGAGTGCAAGCGCTCCCTTCCTCTGGCTGTGTACCACCACTGCATGTAAATCGAGGCAAGAGTCCACCTCGCCCTTTATCTCTCCCTTCACACATTGCTCAAGTGTGTGCAGTGTCGGCAATTAAAGCACACACACACACACACACACACACACACACACACACACACACACACACACACACACGGGGTGGATTGCTGGTACAGGTTTGTGGCAGGCTGGGCCAGACTGTGGCTGTGGCCAGGGTGTGGCTGTGTGACGGGCTGTGGCTGTGGACGGGTTGTGGCTGTGGATGGGGTGTGGCTGTGGACAGGGTGTGGCTGTGGACGGGGTGTGGCTGTGGACGGGTTGTGGCTGTGGATGGGTTGTGGCTGTGGATGGGATGTGGCTGTGGACGGGGTGTGGCTGTGGACGGGGTGTGGCTGTGGACAGGGTGTGGCTGTGGACGGGTTGTGGCTGTGGATGGGGTGTGGCTGTGGACGGGCTGTGGCTGTGGACGGGGTGTGGCTGTGGACAGGTTGTGGCTGTGGATGGGGTGTGGCTGTGGATGGAGTGTCGGATTGAGCGGCGTGGGTGCACTGTCACTAAGGTGGCACAGAAGATGGGACAGCAAAATGAAAAACAAACAAACGAAAACGCGTCTCCTTGTGAAAAAAAGTGATACCCACATGCAGTTAATTATGTCATATTCAAAGTTCGCACAAATCTGTGCCTCACCTGACTTTGCATACGCCAGAAGCATGACGTCATCAGGGTTCATGTCCATGGCCTTCAAGCGTTGCACGTGTTCTTCCATGGGTCGTTTGCAGGTGGCTTCAAATAGGGCGGGAATCCTCACCCCCTCCACAAAGCGGACCATGGGCTGGTCCAGTGATTTCTCTGTACTTTCCTCTGCTTTCGACTGTATAAAAAACACAGGAGATACAAAGTGAAATCCTGTTATAGAAGCTAAAAATCAGTCAGGTGAGCAGTATGCAGCTGGGCTGTGTCTGGACAAAAGAAATAAAGGACAATTTAAAAAGCGATCTTGCGTGTCCAGTGTTTTGCCACGCAATGTTATTATTATAGTGCAGAAATAAAGAATGTCCTTGTTGTAGTGACCACCGACCCACACTGCCCGCTTTCATTCCTCTGCCCCTCACCTCACCTTAGTTGTTCACTGGCTGTCCCCAACTCCCTTTAACTGGCTTTAGAAGAAAACGTTTCCCTTCTCTGAAGACAGGCATTCTCTTCTCTCTGACTCTGTCTCCGTTTCTGTCTCTGTCTGTTTGTCTCTGTCTCTCTGTCTTTGTCTCTGTCTCTGTCTTTTTCTGTCTCTCTCTCTCTGTGTCTCTCTCTCTCTCTTACACACACACACACACATACACACACACACACACACACACACGCACACACACACACACACACACACACACACACACATACATCCATGCACACATGCACGCACAAATGCACGTGCAAGCATTTAAATGTTCCCAAGTTCAAAGTTCACATTTATTCTATTTAACCCCTATTTGAGGCACAGAGTATAAACTAAAATAAGTGACTCTATATATAAAGAAGTCATTTGGAGAAAGACCACAAATGAAAAATGATATCGAAAGACAGATAAACACAGTTTGAAAGTTTTTGCTGATTTAACATACTGAGACGACAGTAACAGAGCATACACGTTTGCACTCAAAGCCCTACAAAATAATATCGATTTCACAGGAAGACAGTTTTAAGGTACAGCTTGTTTTAATGCTCAATACATCTTGAACATCTAAAGTAAATTTGATGTCATTACTAGTGCATTCATATGACAGGACTTGCAGGCTCCATGTTCTCTTGAAATTCCCCTTTGTCTAGCCACGTCAATTTCAAATTCATGAGAACTACATATGAATCGATCAGCACCGCTACGTAACTATCCGTTGAGTGTAACATATAATCTTCTCTTTAAAAAAAAAGGTTTCAAGATTTCTGTAAATATAGGTTGTTATTTTCAAGGGCGCAAAGCCATTATTTCCGGATTTTTTTGTTCGAGTCAATTTATGATCGCTTTCTAGTGAGAGACTTCCAGTGAAAACTTTGAGCATCCCATACACGATCACTCACATTTTCTGGCACAAGACGAATCCATAACGAGGAATATATACGTGTTATGTGGATACCATACAAAATTGTTCACAAATGAATGCAATGTTTTATGGAATTACCATCAATTCGTGAATCACATCAAAATGTAAACATATTCTATTCATTGAAACAGAGATGGAGAAATCATTAATTTCATCATACGTCATGAGTCAGAACTTTTATACAATCGAAAGAAATAGCTCATTCAATTCAACCTGCAATTGTTAAAAAAAAAACCTGCTATTTTCTCTTGAAAATCTCCTAGTCTACCCCCGTCAATTTCAGATTCATGACAACTACATGTGAATCCTAGTATCTCATAACCAAAACGTAAAACAGAAAACACGTCTACCTTGTGAGGATATCATGTGATACCTGGAGGAAAATCATGATTCTAAGATGTCAGTAACAATGAAAACACACCTCTCTAAGTTACGTCACGATTAATTTTTTTTGCCTTGGGCAAAAAAGTGCCTGTCTCGCAAAATTCAGTCACTGAATGTCTTAACATATCTACTGCTTCTGACCGCTTGTGGCGATAGTGAAAATGTCTCTGGGATCATTACATAAAGCTTTTGTTATACTGTCATTAACGTCAAGTTTTCATTGATCACAGTCATGGTGCAGAGCATCCAGTGGCTTCGGCAAGCCTTGTCTTGAGTCTGACAACAAAGCTCTGTCATCTCGCGTAGACCGAATGAGCAACTTCAGATACGGACTGAAATCAGAATCAAGGAAACTTGAAGTCACATTCAAAAGTGTACAATTATGAACTGCCACGCACTGTTCAAGATTATTCGAAAACAACGCGAATGAAACAAGTCAAAGATGTTTACCTTGTCTGCTACCTGAGTATATACCGAAAGAGTAGGATTTTAGTCCATTTACAAAACAGAAGACTTAATTTTACAAAGAACATCTTTAATTACGTCGACGCTTTTGTCAGAGACTTCTTTCATTAATTTAGTCCACATTCTTCCTTTCTAACTTGAATCAAAGGCTTTCTAATAGTCGACGAAAATGCAGTACAAGTTGCTACCCTGCATTTTGACCCCCTCCCCCCCCCCTCTCTCTTCTCTCCTCTCTCTCTCTCTCTCTCTCTTATATATATATATATATATATATATAATCAGGAAAAAAAACCAAAAACGAGTTTAAATGTGTTCATATTGTATTTCGTTATTCTCTGCTACATTTCCATGTTTGTTTGTTTGCACACACACACACACACACACACACACACACACACACACACACACACACACACCACACACGCACGCACGCACGCACGCACACACAGCACACACACACACACACACACACACACACACACACACACACACACACACACTTACTGGAAACTCGCCAGATCACCATCATTTCAAACCAGCGTATGTTTCCACACCTGCACGTAGAAGTCGCAGTACGTGACAAAAACCAGTCTCACACGAATCACCACTGCTTCTGTCTATGCTTCAATTGCGTGTGTTTCTTTGATATTTCAATGCCTGCTGTTATCACGACTGCATATGTCTGTGCAGACAAGCCTCAGATGAGTCTGATAAAAACACACACAAACAAACAAAAAATACAAAAAACTTATATGTGTCGCACCAAACAATTCTGAGCACATAAATCCGAAACTGCTTTTTATGAGATACTCACAGTTTTAACCAAAAGGTGTACAGTCGTCTAGCGTTCGGTACACAAGCACTTAACTTCGTGCGAAAACAAATCGTACTGGAGTTTAAATGCGTATTAAGTTTAAGTTTTTATCAAGGAGGCGTCACTGCGTGCGGACTGTTCCATATACGCTACACCACATCCGCTAAGTTTTGAGACTGCACTGCACATGATTTTAAGCTGATGGATAAATGAATTAATGACTAATATGAGAGCATTTAGGAAGAGGGTCTCGTGGCACGCGCCCATGTGTGTGCGCGAGCGCATATGTGTGTGCATGATGTGCGTGTAAGCGTATGCATGAGTGTGTGTGTGTGTGTGTGTGTGTGTGTGTGTGTGTGTGTGTGTGTGGTGTGTGCGCGCGCGCGCGCGCGCGCGTGTGGTGTGTGTGTGTAACATATGGCGACTTGGCCTTGATCCGTAGATTTATTATCTTTGGAACGCGCTCTGTCGAGGCGCATCATATGCCGTCACAAATCGCAATACGTCATCAGTCTGCGACTATGATTCAACGCCTTCTTCCTTGCGCTGAACCCTACGAAGTGATCTGAAGCGATCAAAGCTAAGTGAATTTTCATTGTTTTATTCGTTAATGTCTCACCTGATGAAGACCTAAGAGGTCGAAACTAGTTGTGTTTCGTCTTGTGACTCGTTTGTCCACGTTCTCTGGGCGGTTCGCTAACATTTATTTAAGATTTGTTTAGATTTCCGCCTGCAGTCCTCTCGTTTGCAACTAGATCTACCTAGATACAGTCAAAAGGTGCGAGCATTTCTTTTCCTCGTGTTGTTTTGTTTTACCGCCTGGCCAGCTGGGATTAGCGGGTCTTTTTCTGCATTAAACCTATTATTTTTGATATTCCACTTATCAGCATAGTCCGTTAGGAGCCTACCGGGCGAATCAGGTCCTGCGGACACATCTTGTAGTGGCGTTGCCTAGACTTCATGAGTTCAAGAAGCAGATCGAGCAAGGCAGCGGTTAACGAAGGATCTAGTCTGGAAGCCTGTGTTGAAATTCTCACGAAAGCAGCTACAGGAAACATAGTAGTGGACTGGCAAACCTATCACGTTTGGCCTAGGTATTCAGCTGCACTATCGTGTGATTTGGAAGGATTCGGTCAACCCTGGAATATCCAAATGTCCTTGTGTTTCGGCCAGTGGGGTAAGGACCATAACCGCAACACCGTTCAGGAGGTCGTCGGGAAAAAGTCATCACCAGCGCTTTCCTTCATTCTATCTGTAACCCGACTGTCAATCATTTCACGTTTACGTTGTCCTGCACTTCGGTGGCCGCCAGTGTCGGAGTCCAGTGCCAGCATCGCGCTACACAGCCGAGTCTCCAGTCCTCACCACGGTAATCCCTTGAGTGTGACATCACCCCTGCAACTTGTGATCGGGAAGAGGACTGGGGCTCGGACGTCAACTCTACGTTCCGGTGTAGGCGTGCTGGCAGGGGCGGACCTGGTGGGCGACCGTCTGGTGACCCTGAGGTTGTCAAGGACGTGTGCAACGGCCTAGATCCAGCAGACGCTGCACACAGTTATCAGTAAGTGATTGATTTATGCTTCTGTATTTCTATTATCGAAAATAAAGAAGGTCGAAGATCGTTTATAGTTCGAGGAGTGCTGTATCGAGGTGCGTATAGTTAGTGCGAAGTATGTCGCACGATTTGGCTGCGGATCCATGATGCTATTAGTAATTATAGGCAATCCATATCACATTATGAATGTATGACGTGGATTATTGCATAGCGCTACTTATTTCAGTGGTTATCTTCATGTTTTGATTGCGATTCAATTGCAGGGGGATCGCGCGCGCCCTGGAGGGGCGCGGATGACAATCATTATGTGTGTCATCCCATTATCCATCATTGTGCCCAATTAGACATGCACATACATTTGCATACACATTAGGATGTGGTCATCGGTGTTTGTATTGTATCACTGTTGTCATGTTCATAATATACGAACACACTTTTACCGCGTTTGGGCGTCCGTGATCTATACTTGATGGAAGTCTCGCACAGGTCGCTCCTGTTTCAGGTGTTTTCTTCTCATCATTATTCTTCGCTTATTGGAGCTTCTTCACACCCCTCATCACATCACCTCTCATCGTGCAAAGTCGATCCTGTTCATCACATCCCTGTGCAACGTGCTAATGAAAATTCTGCGCGCTTGAGGACTTGTGAACGACAGCAGCCCTGATGTGTGACCAATAAGCCCCTGGCATCACTGAGACTCTTCCACCACTGGAGAAAGTGTAAAGATAAGTGACTGCTTTGTACTTTGGAATTGCCCTAGAGAAAGGGACTATATGCGGAAGGACATTGTCATACACATCATACACACAAACACATTTCCATTCGTTAATAAATTGATTTATCGTTAAATTTTTACCCTTCCTGTGAGTTGCTGGATCGGATGCGCGTGTGGCTGTGTCCCGGGAGAGCAGGCTGAACCGTCGCAGCCCCACCACTGTGACAGTGTGTGTGTGCGTGTGTGTGTGGTGTGTGTGTGTGTGTGTGTGTGTGTGTGTGTGTGTGTAGTGACTGCGTGCGCCTTTTATTGTTTGTGGAAAATAAATGTTATGGAGATGACTTAGGATGAAGAACAAGCACGTCAAATACAACAAACATGTGCATGCGCACACACTAACACACACACCACAACAACTCGCCCCCCCCCTCCCCCCCCCACACACACCGCGCGCGCGCGCGCGCGCGCACAACACACACACACACACACACACACACACACACACACACACACACACTCTGACGCACACACACTCACACACCAAGTCTTGCACACTCACGCCCGTTGATTCTCTAATTAACACGTCTGCATCACCCCACTGATGAATACACAACAGCGCACACATGTCTACAGTATACACTGGGGGCTCTGAGAGACTCAAAGTCTTATCTCAGTCGACATGCGTTTGATCATTTGTTTCTGTTACGGGAAAGGGCCTTGACTATGGCGTCAGCAAGACACTTGTACGATGGATAGCAGCGTCACTTAGGAGCGAACCGTCATCCTACGATACGGAGACTGGACGTCTGAGCCTTAAACTTTTTATGGGATTACCTCAAGGTTATCCTTTCCCGTCTGTTTTAAACGCGTACGGTCGTCCAACATTCTGTACACAAGCACTGAACGCCTTCAACGCCTTCTTCCTTGCGCTGAACCCTGCGAAGTGTTCTGAAGCGATCAAAGCTAAGTGAATTTTCATTGTTTTATTCGTTAATGTCTCACCTGATGAAGACCTAAGAGGTCGAAACGCGTTGTGTTTCGTCTTGTGACTCGTTTGTCCGCGTTCTCTGGGCGGTTCGCTAACATTTAAGACAAGCACTGAACTTCTCACAAAAACATATTGTACTGCAGTTTAAAGGCGTATAGTTCTCCAATATTCAGTACACATTTGTGTTTTCTTTAAGTTTGGCTTCTAAGGAATCTGAAGTTTATGGTGCATTCGCAGCAGTCGCAATGTCTGATCATGACTTTGCAAAGACTCCGTGAGAGTGAGTGCACTTTCAGGACGAATTGGGTGCTTGTGTGCTTTGCCTACCAGTAAGCCTGTTTGTGCCTATCAGTGCAGTCACACCCTTCCTCTTACAGCAAGTGCACAAGCGCACCATGTGAACATGTGAATGGAAGTGGGACTCCGCCTACTCACCACCGCCTTCCTTCACATATTGCTCTGTCGCTCCCAGGTCTGTCAGCATGTGGAGTTCTCTCTCTCTCTCTCTCTCTCTCTCTCTCTCTCTCTCTCTCTCTCTCTCTGTGTCTGCCTGTCTGTCTGTCTGTCTGACACACACACACACACAAAACAACACACACACACAACACACACACACACACCCCACACCACACACACACACACACACACACACACGCAACACCCAACCACATGTCGACTGAGGTAAGACTTTGAATCTCTCAGGGCCCCCAGCGAAAACTGAAGACATGTGTGCACTGTTGTGTATTCATCCGTGGGGTGATGCAGACGTGTTAATTAGAGAATCAACGGGCGTGAGTGTGCAAGCTTGGTGTGTGACTAGTGTGTGTGTGTGTGTGTGTGTGTGTGAGTGTGAGTGTGTGTGTGTGTGTGTGTGTGGTGCGCGCGCGCGCGCGCGCGGCGTGTGTGTGTGTGTATGGTGAGTTGTTCTTGGTGTGTGTGTGTGTGTGCGTGCGCGCGCGCGCGCGCGTGCATGCGCGTGCTCATGTTTGTTGTATTTGACGTGCTTGTTCTTCAGCCTAACGAATCTCCATAACATTCATTTTCCACAAACAATAAAAGGTGCACGCAGTCACTACACGTACACACACACACACACACACACACATGTGCGTGCGCGCGCGCGCGCGTACATATCACACACACACACACACTCCACACACACACATGTGCGTGGCGCGCGCGCGTACACACACACACACACACACACTCATGCATACGCATACACGCACATCATGCACAAACATAATTTTGCGCTCGTGCACACACATGGGCGCGTGCCACGGGACCCTCTTCTTAAATGCTCACATCTTAGTTATTAATTCATTTATCCATAAGCTTAAATCAAAAATCATGACAGCTGTATAGGGAGAGTGACTAATTTGTTATCTAGGCAGCGATTACCCAACCTGACATTTGTTGATCAGTTCTGGGGGCAGAATTCTCGTTGGTTACTTACTTTGACCATTCACCAAAAGTGGCACCCAATTCAACAATTATGTTCACCTTCTGATTGTAGGGTGGTAGTGGGGTGTCCAATAAACTCTACAATGAATTCCTCGTGGTCAAAATAATTGGTCTAACGTCCTCTATCATCTGTCTAGATGGCTTAGGTTAAGCGTTGTAACAGTTTTGCCACAAATGACCTTGAAAATGACCTTTGATCTTTAAAATTACCTTCAAACAGAAAATAAGCACCAGGAATAGATTTCTCACACCCAATAACTTGGGATGGAAGGTAATGGTCACATGTCTAGAGCTAACAGAAGCTGAGACAAGACGTTCTCTATATCTCGTGGCGGCCAGTTAAAAAGCGGGGGGTACCTAGCTTTGAAAATTCACCACACCTACACCCAGCAACGGATCGCTGGCAAACAACCTGATTTCAGTAGCTTAGATGTTAAGCTTTTCAATGGTGCCTGTCTGGAAAATTCCCCACTAGGGGGGAGGGGGGTATAGGACGGCCCATGGACTAACTGGTGTGTGACCATCGTGCTGACTGTTTTGATGGCAGTGATGAAGGTTTCTGTGTCTACCCCAGCCCTGGAGAGTCCACTGATGTCACAAATGATGCTATGCATGCAATGTGTTATAAAACAAAAAAAGGACCAGGCTGAACCTTAATAAATGAGAAAGAAATCACAGAACAATATGGGAGTCCAAACATACACACACACACACACACACCGCGCGCGCGCGCGCGCGCGCGCGCGCGCGCCCACGCACATACATACACACACTGCATAAAACCCTTTTATTCACATTTATTCTAGATGGCCGCTTGGCTTTTATAGACGTCGATAATGGGGGAAGAATATTGCAAGCGAATGAAGAAATGTAAATGCTAAATCTATATCTTTACACCAAGTCTCTTAAACAGGCGATATCTCTGCCATTGCTTCCGTCGTTCTCTGGCATATCCAAACAGGTACAGTAAATGATGAGAGAATGATTTCATTGGGATGAAAATCAAAGCTGCTGCCACCCATATGCGTTTAGACATGGGATACTCTGTTACCATTAGTATAATGCAAAGACACAGTGACAGTCCACAGAGCACGTCAAATAAAATCATTGCAGATACACGGCTTGCCAAAACGGAGTCATGAGATAGACTCTGACCCGTTTTCAACTGCCAAAGTATGCTGCTCCATTGTTGGTTGGCAGCAAAAATACATATCTGACCAGTAAGAATGATGATATCCAAAGAGATAAAGAGTCCTGCAACAAAAGCAGACATGTTTACTTGATTCGGTGTTCTTTTCCACAGTGGTACAAGAGGCTGACAAACGCCTGTCTGGTTGTAAATGTCTTCATATGATGACCCAGGACACAATGGAAAGGCAGCAAAGAATAGTCCTATCATCCAAATAGCTATGCAGATTATGCGAACAGAGATCATGCTGAGAACGAAAGCTTTGTTTCCACAATGCAAGACCATGCACCGCTCTACGGTGAGCAGACAGATGAGGAACGTAGAGACCTGTGAGGACAGGACAAACAAAACCCCACACAGCTGGCACACAGGGCCATGTCTCCAGGCAGTGTCTTCCCCCAAATAAGATCCACGGTATGTCAGGTCTGTCAGTATCACAATGGCCAGATACAATCCCATCACAATGTTACAGCACATGAGGTGGGTCATAATGATGACAACAGTAGTCTTGTGGTCACCTGTCTTTGGAGATAAATACAAGTATATACCAAATGTGTTGAACAACAATATACATGTTGCAAACAAGACGAGTAAGACTCTATATGACGGAGATCCTATCAGAGATTCACATGATGATATGAGGTCAGTAGGTCCATGACAGTTGTTTGTATTGAAACCTTTGGGAAGAACCTTGGTATAAGTGCTTGTGTATAGAGCTTGAAGCCTGTCCAAACCTTTCATTGTATCACTTGAAAACAGCGTGAAAGGAGAGCCACGTAAATCTAAAACCCGCATGGCACTTAGACCTTGAAAACTGTTTTTGAAAACACGCTCTATCCCACTGTGTGACAAATTTAACGTCTCCAGCCCTGCAAACACTTTCAGTGCATCATTAAAGACTCTGATTCTTACACCTGAAAGATCTAAATGTTTCACAGAATCCATGTAACGAACCGAAGACTTGTTCGATGTGAACAGTGGGGTCAGAGGATTATAAGACAATGTTTCACAGAATCCATGTAACGAACCGAAGACTTGTTCGATGTGAACAGTGGGGTCAGAGGATTATAAGACAGATTGAGCTTGGCGAGGTGTAACGACGTAAACTGCTCTGTGGTTATACGTGTGATTAGATTATCACTCAGATCCAGACTGATCAGGTTAGGGAAATGCAATGCCCCAGTCTCATTCAGGCCACAACCAGACAGGCCCAGGTGAACCAGCATTACATTCAGTCTCAGTTGTGAAACGGTCATCCCACTACCCCAGCATCCAAGAACCGCAACTCGGTGAATGCAGACGTCTCAGATGGTTGTGGACAGGTGAAGGCCAGGCCGTTGCAGAAGCACTGGTGTGGGGCAGTTCATGTGGCACAGCAACTCATCGTCCTTTCGTGGACACTGAAACTTCTCATCACACATGTTGATCGGGTGGACACAGACCTTGGAATCACGACAACGGTAGTATCCAGGACAGATATAGTCATCACATCCTTCTTCATCCTCATGTCCTGGACAGTCGTTAACACCATTGCACCGCAGGAAGACAGGCATGCAATAGCCATCATCTGGACACTGGAAATGACTTTCTGGGCATTTCGTACTAACTTTACCCATGTTAGTGAGGACTTGCTGAAAGACTAAGTTGTCAACAAAGCTTGTGTAATAAGTTTCAGCACACGTAAACTGAAAGTGTCATAAAACAACATAAACATAACATTATTTCATTCACTTATTGTGAATGACCTACTATTTCTGCTTGTCCCATCAGTTTGCTTATTTTATCTTTAAGATTGGGAAACCAAAATCACTGCGATTATTCCAGATAAAAAAAAAAGAAATTGAAAATGGTTTGGGTGTGCCTCACGTGCGCTGTCAGATCATGGATTTAATTGAAACGTGCACAACGTTCAGTGCGCAGAGCAGAAAATATAGGGCAGAGATTATCTTGAGAGTACGAAGCCACGGACTGTTCTGTCGTAAAATGTATTTTCTTTATAGAAATGTTAAATGTACCGTTACTGGCATTCAAATATAGAAATCATGCAATGAAAACGTGACAGTTAACATTCAATCAAATTGAGCCTCTCTACTGATGGCTAACTGCACTTGATTCCAACTGCAGAATTACTAATCATGTAACTGCACTTGATTCCAACTGCAGAATTACTAATCATGTAACTGCACTTGATTCCAACTACAGAATTACTAATCATGTAACTGCACTTGATTCCAACTACAGAATTACTAATCATGTAACTGCACTTGATTCCAACTGCAGAATTACTAATCATGTAACTGCACTTGATTCCAACTGCAGAATTACTAATCATGTAACTGCACTTGATTCCAACTGCAGAATTACTAATCATGTAACTGCACTTGATTCCAACTACAGAATTACTAATCATGTAACTGCACTTGATTCCAACTACAGAATTACTAATCATCCAAAGACAGGTCATAAAGGATCAAATAGCATTCTGAGAAAACTTATCAATACGCGCGCGCGCGCGCGCGCGCGCGTGTGTGTGTGTGAAGTTAAGTAATTCCGAATTTCATTTAAACTATATTGATAGATGTTCATTTTTTCCCCCATTTCTCTGAAGGATAGATGACATAAACGTACACAGAACTTCCTTTTTCCAATGTATGCGTATCTTAATGTATAAAACATTTCAACTTAAGGTCTTCTCATAAACCGTGCAGCATAAGGCGAGTCACATGATAAAATGCATCGTCTCCGTTACCCTTGCCAGACTGAAAAGTCAGTTTGATCGGTATTCACGAAAGGAAGTAGTTCCACTGATCTGTGCTACACATGCGATTGTACATTTTTCGTTCTATTTGATGAGGGGGTGAGGATAGGATGTGTGTGTCAAAGTCAAAGTCAAAGTCAAAGTCAAAATTTTATTTATAGATGGAAACATTGAATAAGCAGCATATCTGCTTTTTTACATCATGTGTGTGTGTGTGTGTGTGTGTGTGTGTGTGTGTGTGTGTGTGTGTGTTCCATTGCCTCCCCTATGCTGGTGCAGATGTCGTATGTAATCAGAGGCCATAGGAGCTTTGGTATCAGCATGAACTGCAGACACCAGACCTTGTATTTGCCAGGGAGCCCACACTGGTCAATGGTCTCCAAGCCTTCTTCCGACATCTGTTTGGTTTCTTTTGATCTTTGTGTGTCTTTCAGCGTATCATCATGCCATCTTCCAAGGCTCCTGACTGGCTCTTCTGTGACTGTTGGAATGGCCTGGTTAGCAACACTGAAGACCACAGATTCGGCCACTTTTCCTTTCCTCAGTGAGAGACTCCGTGATTTCTTTGGCTTCAACTTCATTCTGGATGAGGCAACTATGTCGTCCAGCCTCTCCAGCACATGGCGTGTCTCGTCTTCACTGGATGAAATCACTGTAGTGTCATCCATGAAGGCCTTGAGAGGAGGCATCTTGTATCCATCGCCAAGGTCTGTTTGTCTTGCGTTGCTTGTTGCGGCTTTCAAGATGACTTCCATTGCCAACACGAACAGTATTGGGGAAATTGCACAGCCCATTGCAATGCCTACTTCCAAGTTGATCCAGTCTCTTGTGTACTCCTTGGTAGAGAACCGCATTGAGAAGCCATTGAAGTACTTCTTGAGCATGCCGCGGATGTTCTTTGGCACATGGTATATCTCAAGAGCCAACTGTATCATCTCATGGGGTACAGATCCATATGCGTTTGCCAGATCAAGCCACACTGCGTCCAGGTCTCTCTTTTCTGTTTTTGCTCTTTGGATTGCGTCCCAGATCATTGTGGCGTGTTCTACACAGCCAGCCACGCCTGGATGCCACCTTTCTGGACTGACACGTCCAAGTACTTGTTTTCCATGAGGTATTGGTCAGCCTTGCTGCCATGACAGAGAAGAACATTTTCCCTTCGACGTTCAATAGTGATATTGGCCTGAACTGGCTGATGTCACTTGAGTTTTGCTCTTTGGGGATGTACACACCATCTGCCGTCATCCACTGGCTGCTGATCTGGTTTCTCCAAGCTGATCGCAGCAGCCTGTGGAGCCACTCCAGCACCTTGGGACATTTCTTGTACAGTTGGTAAGGTATTCCGTTTGGCGCTGGTGATGATTTGGCTCTGGCTTTGTCGACCACTTTCTTGATTTCCGCCAACGTTGGAGGCTTGTCATTGAACTGTTCCTCAGGGTTGGGTGGCCACACCAGACCTTGAATGTCGAGTGGTGCTTTGCTCTGTGAGTCAGAGTATGTTTTCCTCAGATGCTGCTCAAGAACTCCTTTGTCCACATTTAGGGTCCCAGATTTTGGCTCCTCAAACAGTGTTCTGGCAAACGGGAAGGGGTCTCTGAAGAAGCGCTCTTGTGTCTTCTTCTTTTTGCTCTTCGTTTTCCTCGCAGATCCCGCTTTGCTGAGGGCGCTGTGTTTTTCTTGCAGGTCTTTCCACAGTTTTTCCAAGCCTTGTTTTTCAGCTGGTAGTGCGGTCTTCATTTGCTTCTTGAGGTTTTTTCTTTTGGACCCTGATCTTGTCCATCTCTTCTTGGCGTCAGGATTTCTTTGGAGGTGTTTTTTCTTTGGGTAGTTTTGCTCCATAGGCGTCTCTACATGTGGCATACACAACACATGTGGCATACACAATGTCCCCATATGTGGCTAGTTTGTGTTCTAGGGTGCTTTTCCCTATCAGTGCATCGAGTCTTTGGACGATTTTTGCATCCAGTTTCTCCCAATCTTCAGTTTCGTTTGCTCGTGGTGGGTTGAGTTTCAGGCGCCTGGCATCGAGGGCCTGCGCAAATTCCTCATCCGAACCAACAGCGTGGATGTCCTTGGCACTGTGGTTTAAATCCTGGCCTTGGTCTTCCGACGTCTTATCTGCTGATGCAGTGCGCTGCTGCTCATTCAGATGAGTCTTCACACATCCCATCTTTGTTCTGTGGATCTTCATGCCATGGGTGGTAGCGAAACGCTTTCCACAGACACATGGATATCCCATTTGGTCCATGTTCATAGTCCCTTTGAGATTTGCGGTCGTGATTGGTTGAGCACTGATGGATTCATCATTCTCTCCCCTTTTCGGTGAATCCTGGGAGCATCTTTTCCTTTTGTACTTAGTAGCCATATGTTGAAACAAACAGGAGAATGCAAAAAAAAAAAAAAAATCATACACAAAAACCGCATCAGAAAAGTGCAGTTCACACAAACAAAGTCACGTCTTAAGGGACCAACTGATTTTCACATGAACGTGAGAGAAGATCAGCGAAAACATTCGATGACCCTGGAACTGGCTGGACTTCGAACGCGAACTCCTGCAATGACAACGCCCATTGCATGATTCTGGAATTCTTGACGTTTGTCTATTGGAGGTTCGTCAAAGGGCGATGATCCGTCTGCAGGATAAGCCTGACTCCTCAAAGGAATCTAAGAAACTTCTGTACAGCCCAGACAATGGCTAAACACTCCCGCTCAATAGTACTGTACTTCTTCTTACGATCCAGCAACTTTCGACTAGCGAACACGACTGGGTGAAGAGCATATCACTCTCCTGAAGCAACACAGCACCCAAACCAGTAGAGCTAGGATCAGTTCCGAGAACAAAAGGACTGCCCATCCTAGGTAACAACAACACAGGTGCAGAAGACAAGATACCCTGAATCTTCTTCAAAGCTTCAGCACAGTCAAGGGTCCAAGAAATAGACCTCCCAGCACGACCAGCATAATTGATCAAATCAGACAGTGGAGCACTCAAAGCATATGTTCCTGAGATAGGAGGTATTATCTCCTGTAAAAACTGAGCAACCCCAACAAAGATCTGACCTTCTTCCTGTAGTAGGAGTGGATATCTTCAAAATCGTATCAACTTTCTTCTATTCAGGACGCTTAGTACCGCCTCCAACAAATGACCAAGACATTCAAGTGAACGAAAGCCTGCCTCCATCTTCGAGGGACGAGCTGTGAAGTTGAAAGACCTCAGATAAGATGAGCATCCCATGACACACTGTGCACAAGAATATCTTCAAAGAAGTTGATAGGAGAAATCTGATCTAAAGCCAACATAGGCACCATATGTGCAAAAACTGAAGGAGACGACACAAGACCAAAAGGCATACTGACATACTGGAATAGACCCATGTGTGTTGTAAAAGCCGTCTTCGGACGGTCCTCAGGCTTAACTATGATCTGCCTGTATCCCTTTGCAAGATCTATCTTTGCAAGATCTATCCATACTGCTCAAAACAATTTAAGAGCCAGTTGAAAACATTCACACACAATTCAGCCGAAAAACAAAATAACTTCTTCAAATAATTTAATTGAAAATTCATCTATGGAACGATACAGTGACATCAGAAATAAACGAATAATAGCTGCTCAAAAACAACTTCAGGGGCTTAATTGACGAACACCTTCATTTCAGAAATCAGAACAGTGAAATAAAATGACAATCAATGTCAATACTCAGTATGGCCATCATTAGCACAGATACAAGCTAGGCATCTCTGTCTCAGAGAGTCCACAAGCCTCCTGAGAGTCAGCTGGGGGATGTTGTTCCACTCCTGCTGCAAGAAGTCGAAGAGCTGGCCCAGGTTCACTGCTGGAGGGTGGTTCTCGTGAAGCAGGCGCCCCAGGACTTCCCAGGCGTGCTCAATCAGGTTAAGGTCAGGCGAGGACGCCAGCCAGTCGAGGCGGTTGATCTGCTGCTCCTCCAAGAAGACGTTTACCACCCTGACATAGTGGGGACGGGCGTTGTCGTCCTGGAGGATAGCGTCAGAGCCCAGGGCTTGCAGGGCAGGCAGGACCAGAGGCTGAAGAATGTCCCTGCACCTCACACCAGTTAGGTTGCCTTCAACTCGGTACAGGGGGGTTCTGAAGTTCCTTCCTATGCCACCCCACACCATGATAGACACCTGCCATCCCAGTCCCGTTCGATTACGCTGGCTTCTTGGTAGTGTTCCCCCATCTGCCTCCAGACACGTATGCGACCATCGTGGAAGAGCCGAGCAAAATGTGACTTGTCAGAAAACATCACCCGGGCCCAATGCTGCCTTGTGCTCGGCACCAGGTCAGTCGCACCCTATGGTGAGCTGCCATCAGCACATGTCGAACAGCTGACCGTCTTGTTCAGAGGTTAACTCCTCTCAGGTGATTCCGAACAGTTTGGTCGGAAATGTTGACGTTCCCTGCAGCACGCAGTTGTCGCCTGAGGTTGTTGCAGTGGCAGTTCTTTGTCTCAGCACCGTCAGAACCAGCAGTCTGTCCTGCTGTCTGGTGGTGGACCTGGGCTGGCCAGACCATCTTCATTCAGCAGTACAACTGGTGGCATTGAAGCAGCCACGAAGTCTTTGAATGACAGCATGATGCACTTGAAGGCAACGACCAACTTCTCTGACGCCTGCACCTTCTTGACGCCAAGCAACAGCCCTTCCCCGGTCAGTGTCATTTAATCTCCGTCTTGGTGGCATGGTTAAAAACACCTCCACCCACTTGTCAGCAAAACTGGTTGCCATGTGTTCAGTAAAGGTACGACTTGCACGTGCAATGCGGTTTGCAGTCAGCCCAACTCTGCTGCCTCAGCTATGCGTTCGCAAATCGCGACCATGTTTTCGTGATTTCGGTGTTTCTTTTGTGAACTCGTTCAGCCCACTAGACTCAGATTCAACTGAACACATGCCAAAACCAGTTTTGCATTGAAGCAGCTGTCACACTTTCAGTGCAAAAATTGGACAAAAGCTAGCTAAACCATATGAAAAATGCAGGTGGCTCTTAAATTGTTTTGAGCAGTATACATGGGCAAGCTTGGAACTTCCTTTTTGGGGGACGTTTCCTTCTTTGTTCTGTGTGCTCTGTGCTGTCATGTCTGCGAGGTAATCCCGAGTCGTAAGCAGCATTCATTTACAGTTAAATTTTCTTCTGGGAGCAAGAGTTACCTTGCTTATTTGTTGTTTATTGTTTACTGTTCCCTGCCTCATTTGATATTCACCTTTGTTTCAATTTAATCGAGTTTTTCTATGTTTGTTGCTGTTCGTCCTTGTGCTTGTCTGACTATATTCAAGTTTAAAATGCTGTGCCAGTATTGAATATCAGTTAATTTCTATTCGTTCATTTCTGCTGTTCTTGTTGCTGTTTAGATGTGTTCGGTACAGGATATATGTGCAAGCTTTGAACATCCTTTTTGGGGGATGTTTCCTTGCGTGTTCTGTGTGCTCTGTGTTGTCATGTCTACTAGTCGATTTGGTGTCGTAAGCAGCGTTCCTTTGGAGTTCTGTTTCTTGTGGGAGCAAGAGTTACCTTACTTATTTGTTGTTTATTGTGTAATGTTCTCTGCCTCATTTAATATTTACTTTCGTTTCAATTCAGTCGAGGTTATTTGTATTTGTTTCTGTTCGTCCTTGTACTTGTCTGACTATTATCAACTTTTAAAAGGCTGTTCCAGTCTTGAATATAAGTTATTTTAAAGTTGTTCATTTCTCCAGTTCTTGTTCCTGTCTAGATGTGTTCGGTAGAGGGCATATGTGCAAACTTGTAACATCCTTTTTTTAGGGATGTTTCCCTGTTTGTTCTGTGTGCTCTGTGCTGTCATGTCTGCTAGACGATTCGGAGTCGTAAGCACCATTCCTTTGGTGTTATGTTTTCTTCTGGGAGCAACAGTTACCTTACGTATTTGTTGTTTATTGTTTACTGTTTCCTCCTCATCTCATATTTACTTTCCTTTCAATTAAATCGAGGTTATTTGTATTTGTTTGTGTTCTTTATTGTATTTGTGTTCTTTATTGTTTGTATTTATTGTCTGTCTATATTCAAGTTTTAAAGGGCTGTGCCAGAACTGGATATAAGTTAATTTGTATTTGTTCATTTTCCCAGTTCTCTTGCTGTGTAGATATGCTCGGTAGAGGATATATGGACAAGCTTGGAACTTACTTTTTTAGGGATGTTTTCTTGTTTGTTCTGTGTGCTCTGTGCTGTCCCGTCTACTAGGCGATTGGGTGTCGTATGCAGCATTCTGTTGGAGTTATGATTTCTTGTGGGAGGAAGAGTTACCTTACTTATTTGTTGTTTATTGGAAATGAAATGAGGCAGGGAACAGTAAACGATAAACAGTAACCAAGTGGGGTATTTTTTGTTACTCTGTGTTATGTTTTCTTATGGGAGCAAAAAATACCCCACTTGTTTACTGTTTGTTGTTTATTGTTTACAGTTGTTGTTATTGTTTACTGTTTGTTGTTTATTGTTTACTGTTTGTTGTTTATTGTTTACTGTTTGTTGTTTATTGTTTACTGTTTCCTGCCTCAGTACATGTTCACTTTCGTTTCAATTATATCCAGGTTATTTTTATTTTTTTATTTTTTATTTTTTATTTTTTTTGTCCTTGTACTCGTCTGACTATATTCAAGTTTTAAAAGGTTGTTCCATTCTTGAATATCAGTTAATTTCTGTTGGTTCATTTCTCCAGTTCTTGTTCCTGTGTAGATGTGTTCGGTACATGGTACATGTACAGCCTTGGAACATCCTTTTTGGGAATGTTTCCTTGCCTGTTCTGTGTGCTCTGTGCTGTCATGTCTACTAGTCGATTTGGTGAAAAAAGCAGCATTCCTTTCGGGTTACGTTTTCTTTGGGGAGCAAGAATGACAGTACTTACTTATTTGTTGTTTATTGTTTCCTGTTCCCTGCCTCATTTCATATTCACTTGCCTTTCAATTAAATCGAGGTTACTTGTATTTGCTTCTGTTCGTCCTTGTAGTTGTCTGTCTATATTGAAGTTTTAAATGATGTGCCAATATTGAATATAAGTTGATTTCTATTTGGTCATTTCTCCAGTTCTTGCTCCTGTCTAGATGTGTTCGGTAGAGGGCATGTGTAGATGTGTTCGGTGCAGGGTATATGTTGCTGTGTAGATGTGTTCGGTGCAGGGTATATGTGCAACCTTGGAACATCTTTTTTTGCGTCTTAAACACCATTTCTTTGGTATTATGGGTTTTTTTGTGGGAGCAAGAGTTACCTTATAGGTTCTTTATTGTTGCTTGTTTCCTGCCTCATTTCGTATTTACCTTCGTTTCAATTAAATGGAGGTTAATTGTATTTGTTTCTGTTCGTCCTTGTACTTGTCTGAATATATTTATGTTTCATAAGTCTGTGCCCGTCATGGATATAAGGTAATTTGTGTTTGTTCATTTCCCTAGTTTGAGTTACGTTTTCTTGTGGGAGCAAGAGTTACCTTACTTATTTGTTGTTTCTTGTTTACTGTTCCGTGCCTCATTTCTTATTTTCTGTCCTTTCAATTAAATCCAGTTTTTTTATGCATTTGTTTCTGTTCGCACTTGTGTTTGTTTAACGATGTTCAAGTTTTAATAGGCTATGCCAGTATTGAATACAAGTTAATTTGTAATTGTTCATTTCTGCACTTCTTGTTGCTTTGTATATGTGTTCGGTACAGGGTGTATGTGTATGCTTGGAACATCCTTTTTTGGGGGATATCTCCTTGTTTGTTCCGTGTCCTCTGTGCTGTCCCGTCTACGAGGCGATTTGATGTCGTAAGCAGCATCCCTCTTGAGGTATGTTTTCTTGTGGGAGCGAGAGTTACTGTACGTATTTCTTGCTTATTGTTTACTGTTCCCTACCTCATTTCATATTTACTTTCGTTTCAATTAATTCGTGGTTATTTGAATTTGTTTCTGGTCGTCCTTTTCCTCGTCCGACTACATTCAAATGTTAAAAGTCTGTGTCAGTATTGAATACCAGTTAATTTGTATATGTTCATTTTCCCAGATGTTGCTGCTGTTTAGATGTGTTCGGTACAGGGTATATGGGCAAGCCTGGGACATCCTTTCGGGGGATGTTTCCTTGTTTATTCTGTGTGCTCTGTTATCTCATATCTACAAGACGATTTAGTGTCATAAGCAACATTCCTTTGGAGTTACATTTTCTTGTGGGAGCAAGAGTTACCTTACTTACTTGTTGTCTATTGTTTGCTGTTCCCTGCCTCAGTTCATAATTACTTTCCTTTCCAATTATATCGAGGTTATTTGTATTTTTTGTGTTCGTTATTATACTTGTCTGACTATATTCAAGTTTTAAATGGTGTGCAAGTCTTGAATATAAGATAATTACAATGTATTTGTTCATTTCCCCAGTTCTTGTTGCTGTACAGATGTGTTCGGTACAGGGTATATGTGCAAGCTTGGAAAATCCTTTTTTAGTTATGTTTCCTTGTTTCTTTAAAGGCTGTTCAAGTTTTGAATATAAGTTCATAATATAAGTTGATTTAAAGTTGTTCATTTCTCCAGTCCTTGTTGCTATGTTGATGTGTTCGGTAGAGGGCACATAGGCAAGCTTGGAACATCCTTTTTTTAGGGATGTAACCTTGTTTGTTCTGTGTGCTCCGTGCTGTCATGTCTGCTAGGCGATTCGGAGTCGTAAGCAGCATTCCTTTCAAGTTACATTTTCTTGTGGGAGCAAGAGTTACCTTTCGTATTTGTTGTTATTGTTTACTGTTCCGTACTTCATTTCATATTTACTACCGTTTCAATTAAATGGAGGTTATTTGTATTTGTTTCTGTTCGTCCTTGTTCTTGTCTGACTATATTCAAGTTTTAAAAAAGGCTGTGCCTGTCTTCGATAAGAGTTAATCTGTATTTGGTCATTTCCCCAGTTCTTGTTACTGTGTAGATGTGTTTGGTACAGGATATATGGGCAAGCGTGGAAGATTCTTTTAGGGGGATGTTTCCTTGTTTGTTCTGTGTGCTCTGTGCTGTCATGTCTGCGAGGCGATTCGGAGTAGTAAGCAGCATTCCTCTGGTGGTGTGTGTGTGTGTGTGTGTGTGTGTGTGTGTGTGTGTGTGTGTTCTGGGAGCAAACGTTACCTTACTTGTTTGTTATGTGTTCTTTACGGTTCCCTGCCTCATTAGGGATTCACTTTCATTTCAATTAATTCGAGGTTATCTGTATTTGTTTCCGTGTATCCTTGTGTCAAGGGTGAGCATAGGCCATCGACAACACTCCGCCATCGCACTCGGTTCTGGGCTGCTCGCTGAATGCCTGTCCAGTTGGCCCCCTGCCTCTTCATCTCTGCCTCAGTGTCTCGCCTCCAGCTGCTGCGAGATCGGCCTCTCTTCCTTTTACCGTGCTGGTTCCATGTCAGGGCTTGGCGTGTGGTGCTGGATGCTGGCTTCCTGAGAGTGTGTCCAGTCCAGCCTCACTTGCTCCACAGAATCTGCTTGGCCACTGGTTCCTGTCCTGCTTGCTTCCATAGATCTTCATTGTTGATCTTCTCTGGCCATCCGATTTGGAAGATGCACCTCTTGTCTGACTATATTCAAGTTTAAAATGGTGTGCTAGTCTTGAATATCAGTTATTCGTATTTGTTCATTTCCCCAGTTCTTGTTGCTGTTTAGATGTGTTTGGTACAGGGTATATGGGCAAGCTTGGAACATCCTTTTTGGGGATGTTACCTTGTTTGTTCTGTGTGCTCTGTTCTTTCATGTCTTCTAGGCGATTTGGTATCGAATGCAACATTCATTTGGAGTTACTTTTTCTTGTGGGAAGAAGAGTTACCTTACTTATTTGTTGTTTATTATTTACTGTTCCCTGCCTCATTTTATATTCACTTTCGTTTCTGTTAAATCGAGGTTTTTATGTTTGTTGCTGTTCGTCCTTGTGCTTTTCTGACTATATTCAAGTTTTAGATGGTGTGCCAGTATTGAATATAAGTTAATTTCTATTTTCTTATTTCACCAGTTCTTGTTGCTGTGTAGATGTGTTCGGTACAGGGTATATGTGCAAGCTTGGAGCATCCTTTTTGGGGCATGTTTCCTTGTTTGTTCTGTGTGCCCTGTGCTGTCATATTTACTAGGCGATTTGGTGTTGTAAGCAGCAGTCATTTGGTGTTATGTTTTGTTGTGGGAGCAAGAATTACCTTACGTATTTGTTGTTTATTGCTTCCTGTTTCCTGCCTCATTTCTTATTTACGTTCGTTTCAATTAAATCGAGGTTATTTGTATCTGTTTCTGTTCGTCTTTGTGTTTATCTGACTATTATCAAGTTCTTAAAGTCTGTGCCAGACTTAATTTGTATTTGGTTATTTCCTCAGTTTTTGTTGCTGTGCATATGTGTTCGGTACAGGGTATATGGGCAAGCTTGGAACATGCTTTTTTGGGGATGTTTCCTTGTTTCTTCTGTGTGCCCTGTGCTGTCATTTGGTCTAGGCGATTCGGAATCGTAAGCAGGATTTCTTTGGTGTTTTGTTTTCTTCTGGGAGCAAGAGTTACCTTACGTATTTGTTGTTTATTGTTTACTGTTCCCTGCCTCATCTCATATTCACTTTCGTTTCAATTAAATCGAGGTTATGTGTATTTGTTTCTGATCGTCCCCGTGCTTGTCTGACTATATTCAAGTTTTTAATGGTGTGCCAGTCTTGAATATAAGTTAATTTCTATATGTTCATTTCTCCAGTTCTTGTTGCTGTGTAGATGTGTTCGATACTGCATATATGTGCAAGCTTTGCACATCCTGTTTTGGGAGTGTTTCGTTGTTCGTTCTGCGTCTTCTGTGCTTTTATGTCTACCAGGCGATTGGGTGTCGTAAACAGCATTCCTTTGGAGTTAAACAGCATTCCTTTGGAGTTATGTGTCGTAAACAGCATTCCTTTGGAGTTAGGTTTTCTTGTGGGAGCAAGAGTTCCTAACTTTTTTGTTGTTTATTGTTTACTGTTCTTTTCCTAGTTTTAATATTTACTTTCGTTTCAATTAAATCGAGGTTACTTGTGTTTGTTTCTGTTAGTCCATGTGCTAGTCTGACTATATTCAAGTTTTAAAAGGCTGTGGCAGTCTTAAATATCAGTTAATTTGTATTTCTTCATTTCCCCAGTTCTTGTTGCCGTGTAGTTGTGTTCAGTACAGGGTATGTTGGCAAGTTTGGAACGTCCTTTTTTGGCGACGTTTACTTGTTTGATGTGTGTGCTCTGTGGTGTCATGTCTACTAGGCGATTTGATGTCATAAGCGGCATTCTTTTGGAGTTAGGTTTTCTTGTGGGAGCAAGAGTTACCTTTACTTTTTTTTTTATACATCCCTGGCTCATTTCATATTCAAATTCCTTTCAATAAAATAGAGGTTATTTGTATTTGTTTGTGTTCATTATTTTAGTTGTCTGACTGTATTTAAGTTTTAAAACGCTGTGTCAGAATTTGATGTAAGTTAATTTGTATTTGTTCATTTCCCCAGTTCTGTTGCTGTGTAGATGTGCTCAGTAGAGGATATATGGGCAAGCTTGGAACATGCATTTTTGGGGATGTTTCCTTGTTTGTTCTGTGTTCTCTGTGCCTGCAAGTCTGCAAAACGATTCGGTGTCGTATGCAGCATTCCTTTGGAGTTAGGATCTCTTGTGTTAGCAAGGTTTACCTTACCTATTTGTTGTTTATTATTTACTGTTCCCTGCCTCAGTACATGTTCGCTGTCGTTTCAATTAAATCGAGGTTATTTGTGTTTGTTTTTGTTTCTCCTTGCACTCGTCTGACTATATTCAAGTTCTAAAAGGGTGTGCCGGACTTGAATATCAGTTAATGTCTATTTGTTCATTTCTGCAGTTCTTGTTGCTGTGTAGAAGTGTTCGGTACAGGGTATATGGGCAAGGTTGGGGATATTTCCTTGTTTGTTCTGTGTGCTCTCTGCTGTCATGTCTACTAGGCGATTTGGCGGCAAAAGTAGGATTCATTTGGAGTTACGTTTTCTTGTGGGAGCAATAGTTGCCTTACTTATTTGTTGTTTATTGTTTCCTGTTGCCTGCCTCATTTCATATTTACTTTCGTTTCAATTAAATCGAGGTTATTTGTATTTGTTTCTATTCGTCCATGTTCTTGTGTGACTATTATCAAAATTTTAAAGGCTGTTCCAGTCTTGAATATAAGATAATCTAAAGTTGTTCATTTTTCCAGTTCTTGTAGCTATGTTGATGTGTTCGGTAGAGGGCATAGCTTGGCACTTTCTTTTTTTTAGGAATGTTTCCTTGTTTCGTCTGTGTGCTCTGTGCTGTCATGTCTACTGGGCGATTTGACGGCAAAAGCAGGATTCGTTTGGAGTTACGTTTTCTTGTGGGAGCAAGAATTACCTTACTTATTTGTTGTTTATTGTTTACTGTTTCCTGCCTCATTTCATATTTGCTTTCGTTTCAATTAAATCCTGATTATGTGTATTTGTTTCTGTTCATCCTTGTACTTGCCTGACTATATTCAAGTTCTAAAAGGCTGTGGCAGTCTTAAATATCAGTTAATTTGTAATTGTTCATTTCCCTAGTTCTTGTTGCTGTGTAGATGTCCTCAGTACAGGATATAATCGGCAAGTTTGGAATGTTCTTTTTGGGGGGACGTTTCCTTCTTCTGGATCTGGATCTGGATAATTACGTCGCAGGAGCCAATCAACGGCTCTAAGCACGACGGAACAGGGACAGCGCAAAAACAGTTTAAAAAGCCACCACTTTGTCCTAACAATCTTTCATTGGGTTCAAGTCTCAGTGAGTAGCCACAACAGGTATCTAGAGGTTAAAAAAAAGCTGGCTAAAAACTCTACTGCTGTCAAGATGTTACTAGGCAGGCAATGTTGATCTGCCAAGCGCTGATGTAAATGCACTGGCAGAGCCTGCACTGACGATATCCTCCTCTAGATGATTCCAGTCCATCACTATCCGCACGAAGAAGGAGTGAGTGTACTGTCTTGTATTACAGACAGGTAGTTTGAAACCGCAGGTGTTTCTGACCACGCGGTGTTCTGTAATATTGGAGACTTCGAAGTCCTCACACTTGGGGGTCGTGTCCGTCTGCAGCCAGCACTCACAGGGGTCAGGAAGTTTTTGGGGGAATGGCGGGGATGAGATTTCCCGCTATCTTGAACATCAGGCCTAGTTGTGCCCGTCTGCGATGATCAGCCAGCGGGGAGAGATTCAAATCCTGCAGCATTCGACTTACGCAACCTGGTTCTCTGGTCCTGTAATCATTTGTGAGGAAGCGTGCTGCCTGTCTCTGTACCCTCTCCAATTTCTCGATGTCCTGTTGGTGATATGGGTCCCACACTGTAGCTGCATACTCTAGTCTGGATCTCACCAGTGCGATGTACGCCAGGCGCCTGCACTCCTTTGGGCAAGTTCTCAGAGTCCGGCGTAGGAAGCCCATTGTTGATCCGGCTTTTCGAGCAATATTGGCAATGTGTTGTCCCCACTTTAAGTCATCTGAGATGAGCACTCCTAAGTACGGGTTTTGCTGAACCTGTTTCAGAAAAACTCCATTGAGGCTGTACATGTAGGTAGACTTGCTCTATGAGGACAGGATGTAACATTTCTGTGCGTTGAAGCGCATCCCCCATCTCTTGGCCCAGTCCTCAAGGTGTCTCAGGTCTTCCTGCAGGGTGATGTGGTCCTGAAGGGTGTCGATGTTGCGGTACAGAAGGCAGTCGTCAGCGAAGAGTCGTACTTTTGACTTCACTGCTTCCGGTAGGTCAGTGATGTGGCACAGGAAGAGTAGCGGCCCCAGCACTGTTCCCTGAGGGACACCGGAGTTGACAGCTACCTCGCCTGATGCCTCTCCCTCCAGCACCACTCGCATCCTCCTTTTCGTCAAAAAGTCGGTGAGCCATTTAAGAATAGGTCCTCGTACTCCATAATGATCGAGTTTGTGGAGTAAATTGTTGTGAGGTACCGTGTCAAAGGCTTTACTGAAGTCCAGTATCACCTCATCGGTTTGCTTTCCGGCATCGTAGGACTCGAAGAGATCATGCATTGTGGTAATCAGCTGCGTCTCACAGGAGTAGCCGGATCTGAAGCCGTGGTTTCTGTCTGCCAGTATGTTGTGCCTCTCCATATGGTTCCGAAGGTGACGACAGATGATATGTTCCAGGAGTTTGCAGGCCACTAAAGTTAGGGAAACTGGCCTGTAATTCTCTGCCTTGTTTCTGTCTCCTTTCTTGAAAACCGCCGACATGTTTGCTGACAGCCAATCCTCTGGTAACTGGCCCGTATGTATGGAACGCCTGTAGATGCAGGTCAAGGCAGAAGCGATGGCATCAGCGCAGGTCTTAAGGATCCTGTTTGGTATTCCATCTGGTCCACCTGCTTTTGTTGGATTCAAATTCTTCAGCAGCTTGGCTACTCCGCTTGTATCGATAATGAGCTCATCCAAAGTTGGAAAGGGTGCCCCATTCATCTAAGGAAGTGGTGTGCCGTATTCTGGTGTGAAGACGGATATGAACTGATCCAACAAGATCTGTACCTTGGTCGCGCCATCACTCTGGAGGGTCGTGCCTTTCTTCAATGGTGCCACACCAGTACTGTCTTGGCGTCTAGACTTGACGTAGGTCCAGAAGGGCTTCGTGTTGTTATTCCGGAGTCCTTCTTCTATTGTGTTGTTTATGTACCCCCACTCTTTTGCTCTCATCCGTCTCCTGCAATCTTTTTGGAAAAATCTGTAGTTCCCCCATCTTCCGGTCTTCTTTGCCTGCTTATACAGTCTTTTCTTCTTTCTGAGCAGGCGTTTGACCTCTTTGTTGATCCATGGGTAGCGGTGGTTTCTCCATTGTATGTATGAGGGGACGTTTTCTTCCATGGCTGAGAGCAGCGACGTCTTGAAGTCAGTCCACATGTTAATAATAATAATAATAATAATAATAATAATAATAATAATAATAAAATGTATAATACTTATATAGCGCATTTCTTGTTGAACAACTCAATGCGCTTACATCCACCATTTGCACTTATTCATACAATATTCATGCACACAGCAAAAAGAAAATACACAATGGCAGACGCACCTACATGCATAAACTGTCTCACCGAACTAGTTGTGGAGGAATTTAAGAGAGATCTAGTCATCTACAGAAGAGAATAGGCTTTTTTGAAGAGGTAAGTTTTGAGCTGAGATTTAAAAGAAGAAAGAGTAGGCTGATTACGAAGGTCTTCAGGGAGGGAGTTCCAAATAGAAGGTGCTCTAAAACTGAAGGCTCTTTCGCCAACAGATTTCAGAGAACGCTTAGGGATTTTCAAAAGTTTTTGTGAAGAAGAGCGAAGGGTACGAGAGCTTTGGTAGGTGCAGAGAGAAGAAGAGAGATAGTGAGGAAGAGATTCATTGAAGTGGCGGAAAGCAAGAACTGTCAGTTTAAATTGCCACCGATACTGTATGGGAAGCCAGTGCAGTTCGATCAGCATGGGAGTGTTGTCTATGCTGGCTCCTTCCTCGTCTATTTTTTTCATCCTCTCTGTGATACGCCCTACCCCTGCATTCAGGTTTTCCCAATTTGCTCTAGAGTACAAGTAGCGACATCTAGGTTTGTTCTTCACTCGCTGTGGCTGGGTATCAAAGTCTGTCACTACTGCCTTATGGTCTGATATTCCTGGGACTGAAGCAGTGCTCTTCAGGAGGGATGGACTCGTCGTGAAGACAAGGTCCAAAGTGTTTTTTCCCCGTGTGGACTCATCATGTACCTGTGCTGCTGCCGTCAAGTCTATCAGGTCCTGCTGGATCTGGCGATCTGGGGCTTCTGGGTTCACAGTAGCTGTGTTCCAATCGATGTCCGGACAATTAAAGTCACCTGCAAGCAGGATCTGCTTCTGTTTGGAGTTTCTGGCAGCCTTCTGTAATGTCCGATCTAGTTCCATCAGGTCACTGCTAGAGCGTTGTGGCATGTAGAAGCACCCAACTAACAACTCTTTACTCTGTTGGAGTTTGGTTTTTGCCCAGACTATCTCACAAGTTCCTTTTAGTTCAGGTACGGCTGATGAGGTTAAGCTTTTGTGTATAAGGAGGAACACGCCTCCGGCTAGTGTTGACCTGTCCTCCCTATATGGTTCATATTCTTCTGGAAAGACCTCGCTTGCCCCTATGCCTGTCTTTAACCATGACTCTGATCCGAAGATAGCATCCGGTTTGATGTAGTCAACCAAGGCTACGAACTCCGCTCTCTTGTTAACTATACTGTGGCAATTTAGGTTTAAGATTCGGAGGTTCTGCTTCTTGGGTGCCTCGAACAAAGGAGTGCCGTCACTTTTGTCATTCTCCTTTGCGCCTCTGCTTTCACTGGTTTGTTGGTGGCTTTGGGACTCTGCGACTCGTCCTGTGGGCCATCTAGGAAGGCTCACTTGCTGTCCCATCTCCTTGTCGGCCTCTAGGGCTGCTGGTTTTCAGGGGACTGAAGTGGTTTGACGAGTTGAGTGAGTCAATACTGTCGTTTGACAAGGGGTGGTAGAAGTTTGACGTGCTTAGAGAATAACTCTGAAAGGTGAAAGTACTACAGTTTGTACTGTCACATTTATAGCAAATCCATTGACACTGGGTCTATTCAGAAGGCTGAAGTCGGCTGTACAGAGTTCAATGCAGCTCTTGTGATACCAGACACTGCGGTCGTCGCAAGGGACGCCCGGGTCGTTCCACGACACATTCCTTTCACATACCCCACAGGGGAAAAGGTTTTTCGGGTGTGGACCCGGGTTTGCATGGATATTTCTAACTAGCATCAACGAGAGCAACAAAACAGCACTGACCTGTCTGTGTCGAAGGCTGGTTTTCAGGGCTTTCCTAATGTTCCTTCATGCTGCAAGGAGGGCGGGTGTGCGAAGAATAGCGTTCTCCGGCTCCCAGCACAAGGTGTGCGCACAGAACACAAACAGCAGAAACACACCTGCTGTTAACACAGTCATTTTTCAATCACTTGATTTACGACGTGATGGCTTGGTCGGAGCTTCACCTAAGCAATGTTTCCGTTTACCGTAGTTTATGAACATCGATAGTCTGACGAGCTCACGCTTTCAATATGGCGGAGTTCTGTTTACATCGAGTCGGTCGAACTTCTCCTCGGTATTACACTAATATCTGTGGTGGAAAAACAAAGTTACCTTCGATTTCAGCGGCCAGATGTTTAGCGCTCTAATTTTCTACAATTTAGTGTCTTAATGTTGTGGCTGATATCATTAATTGCTTAATTTCTGTCTTAGAGAAAATTTCCAGTGGTGTTGACTTCCGCGCATGCGCTCTCCCTCATCTTTTTTTCTGTGTGCTCTGTGGTGTGATGTCCCCGAGACAATTCGGAGTCCTAGGCAGCATTCCTTTGCTGTTACGTTTTCTTCTGGGAGTAGGAGTTACCTTGCTAATTTGTTGTTTATTGTTTGCTGTTCCCTGTCTCATTTCATAATCACTTTCGCTGCAATTAAATCGAGGTTTTTTTATATTTCTTTCTGTTTGTCCTTGTAGTTATCTGACTATATTCAAGTTTAAAATGGTGTGCCAGTATTGTGTGTAAGTTAATTTCTATTTGTTCATTTCTGCAGTTCTTTTTGTTGTGAAGATGTATTCGGTACAGGATATATGTGCAAGCTTGAGACATTCATTTTGGGGGGTGTTTTCTCGTTTGTTCTGTGGGCTCTTTGTTGTCATGTGTACTAGTCTATTTGGTGTGGTAAGCAGCATTCCTTTGGAGTTATGTTTTCGTGTGGGAGCAAGAGTTACCTTACTTTTTTGTTGTTGTTGTTTATTGTTTACTGTTCACTGCCTCATTTCATATTTACTTTCGTTTCAATTACATCGAGGTTATTTGTATTTGTTTCTGTTCGTCCTTGTACTTGTCTGACTATATTTAAGTTTTAAAAGTCTGTGTCAGTCTTGGATATAAGTTAATTTGTATATGTTCATTTCCCCAGTTCTTGTTGCTGTTTAGATGTGTTCAGTACAGAGTATATGGGCAAGGTTCAAACATCCTTTTAGGGGGATGTTTCCTTGTTTTGTTCTGTGTGCTTCGTGCTGCCATGTCTGCGAGGCGATTCAGTGTCGTTAGCAGCATTCCTCTAGAGTTACCTTTTCTGGTGGGAGCAAGAGTTACCTTACTTATTTGTTGTTTATTGTTTACTGTTCTCTGTCTTATTTCATATTTACTTTCCTTTCACTTAAATCGAGGTTATATATTAAATTTTGTATTTGTGTTCGTTGTTATACTTGTCTGACTATATTCAAGTTTTTAAAGACTGTGCCAGTCTTGGATATAAGTTAATCTGTATTTGTTCATTTTCCCAGTTCTTGCTGCTGTGCAGATGTGTTCTTTACAGGATATCTGTGCAGATGTGTTCTTTACAGGATATATGAGCAAGCTTGGAACATCCTTTTTTGTTAATGTTTCCTTGTTTGTTCTGTGTGCTCTGTGCTGTGTTGTCTGCTTGGCAATTCGGGATCGTTGTCACGGGGAGAACGGTCTACGGGAAGCAACTCTTCCAGGGCTGGGGGTTTTGGGTGGCCGTTTATCTCCCTTGAGCGAATCCTGTGTTTGTAATTGTGCATTCTCGGTTTGTGGTTAGTGAACGATTATTTTAGATTATTTCAGTTGTTGAATTTAGGTTGGTGTTGGTATAGTTAGTTATAAATTGTTTAGTTACTGTTGGTTATGGTGGACTTTGTGATCTAGGAAAATGTTGCCATTTCCCATTTTGAGATTTTGCATAGAGGAGACCGCTTGTGTGTTTGAGGAAAGGATGAAAAAGTTGGTTGGCACTTCCCATCATGTTATTTTGCATAGCGGGGCCAGGGTGAGTGTTGGAAGGATTATTTTATTTGGGAAAAATATGTTTTGTTTACCAAGGTAAGTTGTTATCTCCCTTATTCTTGGGAGATGGTTTAGTCTTTTGGAATGGCTGCTTGAGTCAGAGCGGTTTGGAGGCACTCACAAGCTGACAGAGTTGTTGTTTTTAACGTTTCAAGCGGACGTTGGTCCATGTTCCATGTTGTATTTAGTCTCAGTGTGGAATCTGGTGTTTGGGGCACTGTTGGATGTTCAGTGCCAGGATTCCGAGACTAAGAGGAACACTTCTTGTAGAGGTGTTCTGTTTGCACCGGAGAGACTGATCCAGCGAGACTTGGTGGAGGACTATGTCTGTGGGACTGGAAGCCAGCAGCCAGGACTTTCAGACTTCGCTTTTCGGCTGGCAGCTGACCAGACGTCGGTTCATCGTCAGCAGTTGGCTACCTGGGTGTCTGAGGGGCTGGACTGAGGCAGTCTGGCACTCCATTCTACTTGTGCGACATTTATGCTGGCAGATAAGTACAACTTTTTAACCCCCACCCCCCACCCCCCACCCCTCCCCGTCGAATAATTCCAGTGGCTGTGATGAGTGAGTCTGAAACAGAAGCTCTGAACTAGGATGTCAGTTGGAAATACAGAAAAGACGTTGGGGTGATTTATTGTTAAAATACAGAAAAGACGTTGGGGTGATTTATTGTTAAAATACAGAAAAGACGTTGGGGTGATTCAGTTGGAAATACAGAAAAGACGTTGGGGTGATTTATTGTTAAAATTCAGAAAAGACGTTGGGGTGATTTATTGTTAAAATTCAGAAAAGACGTTGGGGTAATTTATTGTTAAAATACAGAAAAGACGTTGGGGTGATTTATTGTTAAAATACAGAAAAGACGTTGGGGTGATTTATTGTTAAAATTCAGAAAAGACGTTGGGGTGATTTATTGTTAAAATACAGAAAAGACGTTGGGGTGATTTATTGTTAAAATACAGAAAAGACGTTGGGGTGATTTATTGTTAAAATACAGAAAAGACGTTGGGGTGATTTATTGTTAAAATACAGAAAAGACGTTGGGGTGATTTATTGTTAAAATACAGAAAAGACGTTGGGGTGATTTATTGTTAAAATACAGAAAAGACGTTGGGGTGATTTATTGTTAAAATACAGAAAAGACGTTGGGGTGATTTATTGTTAAAATACAGAAAAGACGTTGGGTGATTTATTGTTAAAATACAGAAAAGACGTTGGGGTGATTTATTGTTAAAAATACAGAAAAGACGTTGGGGTGATTTATTGTTAAAATACAGAAAAGACGTTGGGGTGATTTATTGTTAAAATACAGAAAAGACGTTGGGGTGATTTATTGTTAAAATACAGAAAAGACGTTGGGGTGATTTATTGTTAAAATACAGAAAAGACGTTGGGGTGATTTATTGTTAAAATACAGAAAAGACGTTGGGGTGATTTATTGTTAAAATACAGAAAAGACGTTGGGGTGATTTATTGTTAAAATACAGAAAAGACGTGGGGTGATTTATTGTTAAAATACAGAAAAGACGTTGGGTGATTTATTGTTAAAATACAGAAAAGACGTTGGGGTGATTTATTGTTAAAATACAGAAAAGCGTTGGGGTGATTTATTGTTAAAATACAGAAAAGACGTTGGGTGATTTATTGTTAAAATACAGAAAAGACGTTGGGGTGATTTATTGTTAAAATACAGAAAAGACGTTGGGGTGATTTATTGTTAAAATACAGAAAAGACGTTGGGTGATTTATTGTTAAAATACAGAAAAGACGTTGGGGTGATTTATTGTTAAAATACAGAAAAGACGTTGGGGTGATTTATTGTTAAAATACAGAAAAGACGTTGGGGTGATTTATTGTTAAATACAGAAAAGACGTTGGGGTGATTTATTGTTAAAATACAGAAAAGACGTTGGGTGATTTATTGTTAAAATACAGAAAAGACGTTGGGTGTGATTTATTGTTAAAATACAGAAAAGACGTTGGGGTGATTTATTGTTAAAATCAGAAAACTTGGGGTATATTAATACGAAAGAGTTGGGGATTTATTGTAATAAGAAAGACTGGGATTTTGTAATACGAAGAGTTGGTATTATTAAATACAGAAGATGGTGTATTGTAAATAAAAAGGTGGAAGAAAAAAAAAACGTGGGGTGATATTGTAATCAGAAGATTGGTATTATTGTAATACGAAAGTGGTGTATTAATCAACGTGGGGATTTTGTTAAAATACAGAAAGACTGGTGATTATGTAAAGAATTGAGTTAACAAAGACTGGTTTGAATACAGAAACGTGGGGTTTATTGTTAATAAGAAAACTTGGTATTTGTTAATACAGAAGAGTTGGGGTGTTTAGTTAATAAGAAGCGTTGTGTTTTGTTAAACAAAAGACGTGGGATTTATGTTAATCGAAAGTTGGGGTGTTATGTTAAAATACAGAAGAGTTGGTGATATTGTAATCAGAAGACGTTGGTGATTATTGTAAAAAACGGATAGTAACAGAAATAGGGTGATTTTTTTAAACGAAACGTTGGGGTGTTTGTTAATCAAAAAGACTGGTGATTTTTGTTAATACAGAAGATGGTGATTTATGTTAAAATACAGAAGACTTGGTGTTTTTGTTAATCAGAAGGTTGGGTATTATGTTAATACAGAAAAGCGTGGGTGATTATGTTAATCGAAGACGTTGGTGATTATTTTTTTTAATACGAAAAGGTGGTGATTTATGTAAAGAAAGCTGGGGTGATTATTTAATGAAGAGTTGGGGTGATTATTGTAATCGAAAGCGTTGGGGTGATTTTAATCAGAAAAGGTTGGGATTTATGTAATACAGAAGCTTGGTGTTATTTAAAACAGAAGACGTTGGGGTGATTTTTGTAAAATACAGAAAGCGTGGTGATTTGTAATAGAAATGGGGTATTAACAGAAGCGTTGGGGGTTTATTGAAACAGAAAGAGTGGGGTGATTATGTTAAATAAGAAGCGTTGGTGATTGTAATCAGAAATTGGTGATTATTGTTAAACAGAAAGTGGTGATTATGTTAAATAAAAGACGTGGGTGTTTATTAAACGAAAACGTGGGTGATTATTGTTAATACAGAAAAGTTGGGTATTTTAAAATCAGAAAGACGTTGGGTGATTTTTGAATACAGAAAGACGTGGGTGATTATGTTAATACGAAAGCGTGATTAAAGTTGATTTTTTTAAACAAAGACTTGGTATTATTGTTAAACAGAAAGTGGTGATTATGTAATCAGAAAGATTGGGGTATATTGTAAAATACAAAAAGTTGGTGATTATGTAATCGAAAAACGTGGTGTTTATTGAAAATCAAAGACGTTGGTGTTTTAAAATCAAAAGTTGGGTATTATTGTATAGAAGACGTTGGGGGTTTGTAAATAAAGACGTGGGTTATGTTAATAAGAAAAGCGTTGGGTGATTTGTAAAATACAGAATGATTGAATACAGAACTATATTGTAAAATACAGAAGACTGGGTGATCGAAATTGTTATTTAATACAGAAAAGATTGGGATTTGAAAATACAGAAAGAGTTGGGGTGATTTATGTTAAATACAGAAAAGACTTGGGTGATTTATTGTTAAATACGAAAAGACGTTGGTATTTATTGTAAATCAGAAAGTTGGGGTATTTATTGTTAAAATCAAAAAGACGTTGGGTGATTTATTGTAAAATCAGAAAGACGTGGGTATTATTGTTTAAATACAGAAAGACTTGGGGTGATTATTGTAAATACAGAAGACGTTGGGTGATTATTGTAAATCAGAAAAGACGTTGGGTGATTTATTGTAAATACAGAAAAGACGTTGGGTGATTTATTGTAAAATACAGAAAAGACGTTGGTGATTTATTAAAATCGAAAGACGTGGTTTGAAAAACGTGGGTTTTAAAATAAAGTTGGGGTGATTTGTAATCAGAAACGTGGTTATGTAAAAAGAAAGTTGGGTTATTAAAAGAAATGGGTTTGTTAATCAGAAGGTTGGGATTGTTAATCAGAAAAGACGTTGGGTATATTAACGAATTAGGGTGGGTGTTATTAAAGAAAGAGTTGTAAGAATGAAATTGGGATTTATGTAATCAGAAGTTGGTATTATAAGAAGTGGTATATGAATAAAGTGGGATATGTAATAAAAGTGGTTATTAAAATAAAACGTGGTGATATGTGAAAAAAAGTGTATTAAAAAAGAGGTTTATAAATACAGAACGTGTTATTTAAAAAAAACGTGGTGATTTAAATCAAAAAGCGGGGTGTTGAAAAGAAAAGAGTGGGGTTTAAAGAAAGTATTGAAATGAATGGTGATTATAAAAGAAGAGGGTATTATGAATGAAGTGGTTTATAAAACAAAGACTGGGTGATTGTAATAAAAAATGGTGATTATGAAAAAAAGTGGGATATTAATAAAGACGTTGGGTGTATGTTAAAACAAAAACGTTGGTGATTATGTTAAAAAGAAAAGATGGGGTGATTATTGTTAATACAGAAGCGTGGTGTTATTAAAATAAAAGACGTTGGGTGATTTATGTTAAATAAAAGGTTTTTAAATGATTTATTAAAAAAAAGTTGGGGTGATTATTTAAAACAGAAAAGGTGGGTTTATTGTTAAAAGAAAAGGTTGGGGTGTTATTGTAAAATTAAAGACGTTGGGGTGATTTAATGTTAAAATACAGAAAGACGTTGGGTGATTTATTGTTAAAATACAGAAAAGGTTGGGGTGATTTATTGTTAAAATAAGAAAAGTTGGGGATTTTTAAAATTAGAAAGACTGGGTATTTATTAAAAAAAATTGGATTTGGTGTTAAATAAAAAAGTGGATTTTTTAAATAAAAGACGTGGGGTTTATTGTTAAAATAAAAAGTTGGGGTGATTTATGTTAAAATAGAAAAGTTGGGGTGTTTATTTAAAATACAGAAAGCGTTGGGGTATTATTTAAAATAAAAAAGACGTTGGGGTGATTTAATGTTAAAATCAAAAGACGTTGGGGTATTAATGTTAAAATACAGAAAAAGTTGGGTGATTTATTGTTAAAATCAGAAAAGTTGGGGTGATTATTGTTAAAAACAGAAAAGACGTGGGGTGATTATATTAAAATACGAAAAGAGGTGGGGTATTTATTAAAATCAGAAAAGGTTGGGGTGATTTATTTAAAATAAAAAAGACGTTGGGGTGATTTATTGTTAAAAATCAGAAAAGATTGGGGTGATTTATTGTTAAAATACAAAAGACGTTGGGGATTTATGTTAAAATAAGAAAACGTTGGGGTGATTTATTAAAAACAGAAAGAGGTTGGGTGAAATATTGTTAAAATAAGAAAAAGTTGGGGTATTATTGTTAAAATACAGAAAAGCGTTGGGGTGATTTATTGTTAAAATAGAAAAAGTTGGGGTGATTTAATGTTAAAATACAAAAAGACGTTGGGTGATTTATGTTAAAATAAGAAAAGACTTGGGGTGATTTATTGTTAAAATTCAGAAAAGACTGGGGGATTTAATGTTAAAAAAACAAGACGTTGGGGTGATTTATTGTTAAAATTCAAAAAGACGTTGGGGTGATTTATTTAAATACAGAAAAGACGTTGGGGTGATTTATTTTAAAAAAAAAAATGGGATTATGTTAAATTAAAAGACTTGGGGTGTTTATTGTTAAAACAGAAAGACGTTGGGGTGATTTATGTTAAAATCAGAAAAACGTTGGGGTTTTTTAAATAAAAAAATTGGGGTGATTAGAAAAAGAAAAGACTGGGGTGATTTATTGTTAAAATACAGAAAAGTTGGGGTGATTTATTGTTAAAATAAGAAAAGACGGGGTGATTTTTGTTAAAATAGAAAGACGTTGGGGTGATTTATTGTTAAAATAAGAAAAGACGTTGGTGGTGATTTAATGTTAAAAATAAAAACGTTGGGGTGTATTTTAAAATAGAAAAGTTGGGGTATTTATTGTTAAATTAGAAAAGAGTTGGGGTTTTTGTTAAAATCAGAAAAGATTGGGGATTTTTTAATACGAAAATTGGGTTTTATAATATAAAAAAGTGGGTGATTTATTGTTAAAAACAGAAAAGAAGTTGGGGGATTTATTGTTAAAATACAGAAAGTGGGGTGATTTTTGTTAAAAAAAAAGTGGGTGATTTATGTTAAATACAAAAAGACGTTGGGGTGATTTATGTTAAATAAGAAAAGACTTGGGGTGATTTATTAAATACGAAAAGACGTTGGGGGATTTATTTTAAAAACAGAAAAGACGTTGGGGTGATTTAATTTAAAATACAGAAAAGAGTTGGGGGTAATTTATTGGATTTATATTAAAAAGAAAGTGGGGGTTTTTTGTTAAAATAAGAAAAGATTGGGGTTATTGTTTAAATAAGAAAAGATTGGGGTGATTTATTGTTAAAATCAGAAAAGATTGGGGTTTTATTTTAAAAAAAAAGACTTGGGGTGATTTAGTTAAAATAAGAAAAGAGTGAGGTGTTTAATTGTAAAATAAAAAAGTTGGGGTGATTTATTTAAAAAAAAAAGGTTGGGGTGATTTATTGTTAAAATACAGAAAAGACGTTGGGGTGATTTATTGTTAAAATTCAGAAAGAGGTTGCTGAGGGTGATTTAATTGTTTAAAATACAATTATAAGGAACGAAGGTCATTTGTAAAATAATGAAAAGATAAATTTTAGGAAGAAGTCATTTGAAAATAATGAAAAAGATAAATTTAAGAAAGAAGTCATTTGAAAATATGAAAAGTAATTTAGGAGAAGTCATTTGAAATTTATGAAAAGATAAATTTTAAGGAAAGAAGTCATTTGAAAATAATGAAAAGATAAATTTTAAGGAAAGAAGTCATTTGAAAATAATGAAAAGATTGTTCAATCGTTAAACGGGCTAGTCTAATTCGTTCTTTTGGTTTTGCTTGTTGTACCATTTGTTGGGGATGGTCTGTGGTATTGGGTGATGTGGAAAAGAGCTGGACAGTAGTACAATTGCCAGACTGAGGCCAGCAAACTTAATTGAAGGTAGTGTTACGCCAGCGAGTACCCCTAGATAATCTGAGCTAGACTGGCGGCTTGACAATGAATACAACGATACCAGCAAACTTCATTGAAGGTAGTGTTACGCCAGCGAGTACCCCTAGATAATCTGAGCTAGACTGGCGGCTTGACAATGAATACAACGATACCAGCAAACTTCATTGAAGGTAGTGTTACGCCAGCGAGTACCCCTAGATAATCTGAGCTAGACTGGCGGCTTGACAATGAATACAACGATACCAGCAAACTTAATTGAAGGTAGTGTTACGCCAGCGAGTACCCCTAGATAATCTGAGCTAGACTGGCGGCTTGACAATGAATACAACGATACCAGCAAACTTCATTGAAGGTAGTGTTACGCCAGCGAGTACCCCTAGTAATTGAGCTAGACTGGCGGTTGACAATGAACAACTGATACCAGCAAACTTCATTGAAGGTAGTGTTACGCCAGCGAGTACCCCTAGATAATCTGAGCTAGACTGGCGGCTTGACAATGAATACAACGATACCAGCAAACTTCATTGAAGGTAGTGTTACGCCAGCGAGTACCCCTAGATACTCTGAGCTAGACTGGCGGCTTGACAATGAATACAACGATACCAGCAAACTTAATTGAAGGTAGTGTTACGCCAGCGAGTACCCCTAGATAATCTGAGCTAGACTGGCGGCTTGACAATGAATACAACGATACCAGCAAACTTCATTGAAGGTAGTGTTACGCCAGCGAGTACCCCTAGATAATCTGAGCTAGACTGGCGGCTTGACAATGAATACAACGATACCAGCAAACTTCATTGAAGGTAGTGTTACGCCAGCGAGTACCCCTAGATAATCTGAGCTAGACTGGCGGCTTGACAATGAATACAACGATACCAGCAAACTTCATTGAAGGTAGTGTTACGCCAGCGAGTACCCCTAGATAATCTGAGCTAGACTGGCGGCTTGACAATGAATACAACGATACCAGCAAACTTAATTGAAGTTAGTGTTACGCCAGCTAGTACCCCTAGATAATCTGAGCTAGACTGGCGGCTTGACAATGAATACAACGATACCAGCAAACTTAATTGAAGTTAGTGTTACGCCAGCTAGTACCCCTAGGTACTCTGAGCTAGACTGGCGGCTTGACAATGAATACAACGATACCAGCAAACTTCATTGAATTTATTGTCAAGCCGCCAGTCTAGCTCAGAACAAATATTAAAATAAAAATTATATACATTGCCAAGTGTTACGGATGGTGTGCGGTGCATGTTTTGCTGTCTGATTCTCGCTCTCAAAAGTTTGGATGCGTGTAAAGATTATTCCCTACACACACCCACACCATACGCATATGGATAGCCAGGCAACACACGAGTTAGATGTTGTTTTCTTTATAATTATGCTGCCTGAACCATCAAAACAACATTCATGTGAATTGGTACAAATCAATACATGTCACGACACAGCATATAGATCAAGATACAAATACATAGGAACTTCAATCATCAGATATCAGCGTATCATATTACAAATCTTGATATCACTCACAGATCTCGCCGGCGCCGTCCACAGTGTCTCGCATATACAATCAACACACTCGGTACCCAAACCACAGTCTACAGCACTAAAAGAAGACAAAGAAGAATAACCAAGGTCCCCACACGGTAAGCACAGCCGTTCACAAACACAAGCGGTGAAGAAGAAGAAACAGGGTCTCCACACGGCAAGCACAATAAATCACATCGAACTATCAGAAGAAGAACCGCAGATTCACAAGGCACAGTAAACCATAGAAGAGGAACTGCAGATTCACAAGGCACAGTAATCCATCGAAGAAGAACCGCAGATTCACAAGGCACAGTAAACCATAGAAGAACTGCAGATTCACAAGTCACAACAATCAATATTGAATCCCTGGCGAACACGATTTCAGCAAAATCCCATAGAACACAATAAACTTCGACGTACTGTTGATCTAAAACAAAAAAAAGCTTTTCCGTGTATTGATATTACAATGTTCACATCAATGAACTCGCCCACTGACACATGTGGTGGTACAATTAGAGCACATAAATATTCTTGCAGGAGTTTTAACAGTCACTCTCGGCGACACAGCATTGACAAAACTTTTATAACAAATATATTTCCTGGTACATATTTCGCTGGTACCGTCATCAGAAGTATCGCACATACACAATGAACTGATGGGAAATGATATATGAGAGTTGAACCCTTCGCCAGCAGCATATGGGAACCATCGCAATCCCCCTTATAGACAGATCTGTTCATATTGTCTGCTCCTCGACCTTTCATCCGCTGGATCGGACTCATCAGGGAGACACGGCTCATTATGTCTGTGCTTTCATCCGCTGGATCGGACTCATCAGGGAGACACGGCTCATTATGTCTGTGCTTTCATCCGCTGGATCGGACTCATCAGGGAGACACGGCTCATTATGTCTGTGCTCAATTCGCATCAAATGGAGACACACCACAGTCCAAATTCTGTGACGTTCTCATCTCCAAGCATTCAAAAAAGGAATCCAATAGCACCCCAAAGCAGCCAGCGAAGGGTAGAAAAGAGAGACGGGAAGAAAGAGTGGTGAGGAAATAAGTTCCCGAAAAACTACAATCATATAACATCAGTGGCAATAAAAAGTCATGTAGGTTATCAAATTGCATCATATAAACAGTGCAAATAAATCAAAGTAGGACATCATATAAAAGTGCAATCATGTCAAGGGACAACTTACATGATGTAGAAAATATAAACAGTGCAAAGTAGGAAATCTATAAACATGCAAAATGTAGGGACAATCATAAAGTAAAAAAAAAAAATAACACAATAAACATAAACAATCAAACAGTGCAAATGTAGGGACAATATAAACAGTAAAGTAGGGACAATCATATAAAAGTGCAAAATGTAGCAATATAACAGTGCAAAATGTAGGGACAATCATATAAACAGTGCAAAATGTAGGGACAATCATATAAACATGCATGTGACAATCAATAACAGTGCAAGTAGGGACAATCATATAAACAGTGCAAAATGTAGGGACAATCTATAAACAGTGCAAAATGTAGGGACAATCATATAAACAGTGCAAAATGTAGGGACAATCGTATAAACAGGCAAAATGTAGGGACAATCGTATAAAACAGTGCAAAGTGTAGGGACAATCATATAAACAGTGCAAAATGTAGGGACAATCATAAAACAGTGCAAAATGTAGGGACAAATCTATGAGCCTATGCATGAGGAGCCAGTCAAGGATGCAAGGGAGGTAAAAAGATGTCAAAGAGTCCGAGTGGTCAGCTCTGATGTTTAATAACCCAAGCGTTATCAGCAGCTACGCATTGTGCAGAATAGCCTTTACTTGGATCTCCTCAGAGATGCAGTCTCCCACCTGATTGACCAAACAATATGATGCTGAATGATTTAGTAGTTGAGGAAAACAAGTGTAGGAAAACAAGTGTGCAATTATTCCATTACATGAATGACTTGGCATATCTATATACATATGTGTGTTAGAGTGCGCGCGCGCGCGCGCGCGCGCGCGCGCGTGTGTGTATGTGTGTGTGTGTGTGTGTGTGTGTGTGTGTGTATGCGTGCGTGCGTGCGTGCGTATGTGTGTGTGTGTGTGGTGTGTGTGCGCGTGCGCGCGTGCGTGCGCGCGTGCGTGCGTGCGTGCGTGCGTGCGTGTGTGTGTGTGTGTATGAGTGTGTGTGTGTGTGTGTGTGTGTTGTCTGTCTGTCAACACAAGAGTGCTGCATATAGGATTACTAGGGCTAGCGCATCCTGCAGCAGACTGGGACAAGACACGATGTGGGAAGACGAAGAATCAGCCTGCAGACCAAGCTCAAAGTTGTACTGTGCAGTTGTATTGCCATCCCTTGTGTATGCCTGTGAAAGCTGAACGGTGTACTGTCGACATGCCATGCAGCGCAACTCTTTCCACACGAGATGCCTTGCTGCACATCAAATGGCAGGACAAAGCACCAGATACACATCAAATGGCAAGACAAAGTACCAGATACACATAATAATGAAAACTAAAGCACTAGTACACATCAAATGCGCTACAAAACCACCATTTGCACATCATCAGACACACCCGTTACACATCAAATGGCAGGACAAAGTACCAGATACACATCAAATGGCAGGACAAAGTACCAATACAATAGTGCTCAGGACGGGACCATGATAAATTCAATGAATGCAAATACATGTTACACATCAAATGGCAGGACAAAGCACCAGATACAATTTCAAGATGGGCCCGAAAAGTACATGATAACATGCTGCACATCAATGGCAGGACAAAGCACCAGATAACATGAGTGCAGACAAGCCATGTACACAACATGCAAGCAAAACAGTACACATCAAATGGCAGGACAAAGTACCAGATACACAGGTGCTTCAGACGGCCCGTGTAGAAACGTTCATGTAATGCTAACATGTTGCACATCAAATGGCAGGACAAAGACCAGATACACAGGTGTTTCAGACGGGCCATGTAGAAAACGTTCATGTAACGTTAACATGCTGCACATCAAATGGCAGGACAAAGTACCAGATACAGAGGTGTTTCAGACGGCCCTTGTAGAAAACATGCAATGCTAAAAATGCTGCTCATCAAATGGCAGACAAAGCACCAGATACACAGGTGCTTTAGACGGGCCCGTGAGAAAGCGACATGAAGTGCACAGCTCAACAATAAGACAGGACAAAGTACCAGATACACAGGTGTTTCAGACGGCCCATGTAGAAAACGTTCATGTAATGCTAACATGCTGCACATCAAATGGCAGGACAAAGTACCAGATACAGAGGTGTTTCAGACGGCCCGTGTAGAAAACGTTCATGTAATGCTAACATGCTGCACATCAAATTGGCAGAACAAAGTACCAGATACAGAGGTGTTTCAGACGGCCCATGTAGAAAACGTTCATGTAATGCTAACATGCTGCACATCAAATGGCAGGACAAAGTACCAGATACAGAGGTGTTTGAGACGGCCCATGTAGAAAACGTTCATGTAATGCTAACATGCTGCACATCAAATGGCAGGACAAAGTACCAGATACAGGGTGTTTCAGACGGCCCATGTAGAAAACGTTCATGTAATGCTAACATGCTGTCATCAAATGGCAGAACAAAGCACCAGATACACAGGTGCTTTAGAGGGCCCATGTGGACAGACAGAAACAGACAGACAGTGCACAGCATACAAACAGAGTGAATACGACAGGAAGAGAGACACTGAGTCAGACGGACAGACAGGCAAACAGGCACACACACTCTCATACAAACAGTAATAGATAGAAAGCAAGCGAGCGAGCGCAGGCAAGCGCGTGCGCGCGCGCGCGCGCGCGCGAGAGAGAGAGAGAGAGAGAGAGAGAGAGAGAGAGAGAGAGAGAGAGAGAGGGAGACTAGCGAATATGTAGCGAAGATTAAAAAAGAGTCACTCTCATTTGTAAGAGAGAAAGAGAGGTGGAGAGACGGACGGACTGGCAGACAAATAGACAGGCAAGCAGACAGACGGGCCGACACACCGACAGACAAAGTGATCCTGGTTCATCTCCAAGTGTGACCAGTCCACACTGCAACAGACTATTCCATGCGAGGATCAGTCTGATCAGCCATCTTCATACACACACCACCACCCAGTGACAGCAGAAGTTGTGATCATCTTCAAGGGACAACCGACAAAACATCTGTCTGTATGTCAGAGAGAAGTATATCCCTCCCATTTTTTCAAGTTCTTTGTCTGTATGTCAGGAGAAGAATAGAGTAGTATATCCCTCCCATTTTTCTGTCTTTGTCTGTATTCAGGGAGAAGTATATCCCTCCCATTTTTCTGTCTTTGTCTGTATGTCAGGGAGAAGTATATCCCTCCCATTTTTCTGTCTTTGTCTGTATTCAGGGAGAAGTATATCCCTCCCATTTTTCTGTCTTTGTCTGTATGTCAGGGAGAAGTATATCCCTCCCATTTTTCTGTCTTTGTCTGTATTCAGGGAGAAGTATATCCCTCCCATTTTTCTGTCTTTGTCTGTATTCAGGGAGAAGTATATCCCTCCCATTTTTCTGTCTTTGTCTGTATGTCAGGGAGAAGTATATCCCTCCCATTTTTCTGTCTTTGTCTGTATTCAGGGAGAAGTATATCCCTCCCATTTTTCTGTCTTTGTCTGTATTCAGGGAGAAGTATATCCCTCCCATTTTTCTGTCTTTGTCTGTATTCAGGGAGAAGTATATCCCTCCCATTTTTCTGTCTTTGTCTGTATTCAGGGAGAAGTATATCCCTCCCATTTTTCTGTCTTTGTCTGTATGTCAGGGAGAAGTATATCCCTCCCATTTTTCTGTCTTTGTCTGTATGTCAGGGAGAAGAAGTATATCCCTCCCATTTTTCTGTCTTTGTCTGTATTCAGGGAGAAGTATATCCCTCCCATTTTTCTGTCTTTGTCTGTATGTCAGGGAGAAGTATATCCCTCCCATTTTTCTGTCTTTGTCTGTATTCAGGGAGAAGTATATCCCTCCCATTTTTCTGTCTTTGTCTGTATTCAGGGAGAAGTATATCCCTCCCATTTTTCTGTCTTTGTCTGTATTCAGGGAGAAGTATATCCCTCCCATTTTTCTGTCTTTGTCTGTATTCAGGGAGAAGTATATCCTCCCATTTTTTCTGTCTTTGTCTGTATGTCAGGGAGAAGTATATCCCTCCCATTTTTCTGGTCTCTCATCCGTTTCTACTGATTTAGCCTCAGACATTTTTCTCTTCCCCCCCCCCCCCCCAACCCCCCCCCACCCCCCATTTTTTTCCTGTCCGAGAATAATGCGATATGATGGAGGACCAGGATAGTATTAATGTATTGTTTTCATCATGTTGAGCCAGGTTTTTAGTGTATTTCTTTGCCCAGCTACAGCAAGGCAAACATGATGAATACAGCAATGCCCACAATGTTCGATTTCTTTGTTTCAAATTCAAACAGCTTTCTCTGGTGTCGGTACATTGGCTGGACAACAGGAAGGGAGCAGGGCGTATTGTGTAGGTTACAATTGACAGACCAGTAGATTGTTAGACAACCGTCAAGTGACCCCGCCATTGAAACTACCGGATGCTGCATAGTGACTGTATGACGCAGCGAGGCACGGGATGAAAGCAGGTCTGTGCTGGAGAAACACGTCTTTCTGGGAAATGCTCAAGTCAGCAGGCAGGTCAGCTCCTGCTGTGTGGGTGTGTGATGGTATGTATGCATTCATGTGCAAATGCAGATGCATGTGGTGCAATTGTATGTGTGTGTGTGTGTGTGTGTGGGGGGGGGGGGGGGGCGTGTGTGTGTGTGTGTGTGTGTGTGTGTGTGTGTGTGTGTGTGTGTGTGTGAGAGGTGTGTGTGTGTGTGTGTGTGTGTGTGTGAGAGGAGAGAGAGAGAGAGAGAGAGAGAGAGAGAGAGAGAGAGAGAGAGCGAGAGACGATGACAACGACAATGATTTATTGACAATAGCCAAGCAATCCCTATGCCAAGGGAGTGCATGTGCAATTTCCATTTAGCGTTGCCAAACTCTGCCAACAATATAAATGCGGGTCAAATATAAGCGTACACACAAAAATGGGTTAACCAATACAAATAACCAGAAAATGAAGAAAAAGACCATTCATCAAACAATATTCTCATCACAATAAACAACATATTGCATTATCATGATTTACAAACACAGCCTACATATTAAGTTGTTTTTTTTTTTCTCTCTAAATCAAAAGCTTCCACCACAAATGTAGTAAATGAGTTTACAATGCCTTCATTTTCAGAGGATAAAACACCAAAGAGGTTTTGAGTTTGACCAAAAAAGGACTTAAAGGCAGAACAATCATTTCTGAATTTGTTGTACTCTGGGCATCTAAAAACGAAGTGTTCCTTGTCTCCAATTTCTTTTGAGCAGGATGGACATATCAAAACACTTTCCACGTGCATGAACCATCTTTTTCCTTTCAAGTTTCATAATGGGGTGACTGAGGGCGGAAAATGAAGCAACATTTAGAAAGAGAGGGGGTTAGTAACCGCCAAGGACATAGGCAAACAAAGTACAAGGACAAGACACGATGCATTTCAACCTCTTGGGTCTTCTTCAGGCAAAAACAAATAACATTTAGGACAGTGAAAACGGAGAACGTAAAGTCACTTATTTTCTTCTCATACTTGGCACCTGAACAAAATGGCCGCCGAACGGAAACGACAGGGGGGATCATCCGAGAGGAAAAAGTGAGGGGGAGGCGAAAGGGGGGAGTGAAGCAATGGGGTTTGTAGCTTGCGTAACTGGTTTTGTAGAGTGGTATGATATGTTTGTGACGGTAGTGATTATGGTGGGTTGATGATAGTACTTAGTGGGTAAAAAAAATGATAGTAACAAATGAATAATGAATAATTATTAAAAAAAAAAAAAAAAAAACAATGACAAGAATTAAATCAATAAATAAAAGAAAAGAAAGGGAATGAAAATAAAAAATAAATAAATAAATAAATAAATAAATAAATAAATGACTTTAATGGGTGGTGGGAATAATGATAGTAGTTATGCGTGAATAGTTGTATGTGGGGGTGTGGGTAATGCTAATAATGATGGGAAGGGAAGGGAAATGATCAATAGGTAATAAAGTATCGTTGGGGGGGGGGGGGGGGAATAAAATAGAAATAAACAAATGAAAAAAAGAGAGGGGGTTAGTTACCACCAAGGACATAGATAAACAAAGCACAGGACAAGACACAATGCATTTTGACCTCTTGGGTCTTCTTCAGGCAAAAACAAATAACATTTAGGACAGTGAGAACAAAGAACAAGAAGCCACTTTGTTTCTCATGCCGGGCACACCGGTAAAATGGCCGCAGGGCGGAAACGAAACCACCCAGAGAGGATCATGGGAGAGGAAACAGTGAGGGGGGTGTGGGGAGGGGAAGGGGTTGAAACAATGAGGTTTGTAGCTTGTTTTGTGGAATAGTATGATATATTAGTAATGGTAGTGATTATGGTGGACTGATAATAGCGCTTAGTGAGGCCCCCCCCAAAAAAATAAATAAATAAAATAAAAAATAAAGAATAAAATAGAAAAGAAATGAAAAAAAAATGGGAAGATTAAAAGAAGTAATAAAATAAATAAATAAATGAAGAATGAAAACGTAAATGAATAAGTAAATGAATGACTTTAATGGGTGGTGATGGTATGTTAGTAGTTATGTGTGGGTAGTTGTATGCGGGAGTATGGGTAATGCTAATAATGATTGGAAGGGAATGGGAATGTAATAACGTTAAGTGGGAGACGTTAAATTGAGAAGAAGAACAACACACACACACACACACACACACACACACACACACACACACACACACACACACACACACACACACACACACACACACACACACACAAACACGCGCGCGCGCAAGGAAAAACCTTGATGGGTGATGGTCATTTGATAACAACAGTGCTACAGGATGATAATCATTGTAGTTACTAGAATGATAACTGAGATTAAAGGTACTGTAGGATGCTGATCATTGTCACAGGTGAAATGATGTGGTGGCATTAGTATAATGATGCTGGTTGAAGGAGGGGGGGGGGGGAGGGGGGGATCAATCAATGACTGATGGGTGATGATCATTTGAGATCAGCAGTACTAATGGATGGTCTTCTTCTTCGTTCACTTAGGCAGCAACCCTGGAGAGATTGGCGAAGGCTGCTGTATGGTGAAGGCCCTCCAGAGGTCAATAAGGCTTTCCCCTCATCAGTGTGTTGGCAGACTAGGTTTCAGCTTTAAGTTTTGCTGGAAATGTTCCGCTGTCATTGGGGCTGTACTACATGGATGATTTGAAGACTGGAATATTGTGGACATGTGATGTCTCAGTCTGGAGTGCCCTGTCCTCAGTCCCACAATGTTCACTTGGTCAGATCTGGGTATCCGGTAGTATGCATCCCTCTTGTTGAAGTCTAGGTGCTGCTCAAGCCATCTTCCTTTTCGGTTCTCCTTGGAGATACTTTTGATTTATTCAAAGGCGGGTCCCTGTTACAGTTGGGGCTGCTGTCCTCCTTCCTTTGCCAATTGAGGAAGCTGTCCTCATTGCCATATATATTGCAGTATGAAGGCGTTCACTGGATGACATTATTTTCTTTTTCTTGTTTTAAGCCCCAGGCTTCTCGTTTGAATCCGAACGAACACATCTGTAAAATGCGTACATGGAATTGTTGTGAGGTAGTTCTCACATTGAAAAAAAATCTTTAAATAAATGATAAAACTCATACGTGTCACTTTCTTCCAAGTTACTATGGAAATTGTGCATATATGGCACGCAGTCAGCCTATCTTTAAACTCTGCCAAAAGACTGACTTTGTCACCAACGGTTTGAGTCATCTATACAATGCCAAATCCATTTACAGATAGAACTGTCTTTATTTCAAATGCCCAGCTCTGGCGACCTAATTCTAATTCAGTTAGTGTCATGCAATATGCCTCTTTACTTACCCTTTTCATTGGTAATTTTACAAGTCACAGCCTATACTTCAAACATTTGACTAAAGTTCTAATATGTAAAGGATATTGACCAGTTTCACTCTGACACATTTTATTATAGGTATGTAAAGATACATTGAGGAACTATTTGATAGCAAAGTTATATACAGTTTCCATTTGCTCATTTACGTAAATGCCTCAAATGTCTGCGCCATATGTTCGAACAGGCTGGATTTGTGTGTCAAGCAGTTTTCAAAGCAAAAAAGGATCAATAAAATCTGGTTTTCTCAGACATAAACAGATCTCTGTTACGCACCTTTTCCTCTTTCAGCACAATTCTGACCAACCTATACTAAGACTCAATTTGGTAGTAAAGACGATTCCTAGGTATCTATACGATTTCGTAACTCTAATTTCATTCCCCCATACCACCATTTCTCACATGCAGCCAGATACCCACCATTTCTAAATACCATCGCATTCGTTTTATCTAAATTAACTTTTAGGTCCAGTTTATTTGCTTCTTGTTCAAAATGGAGTGACTGTGGGCGGAGAACGAAGCCACATTTTGTGATAATGGGTGATAAGGTATAATTGGCAGGGGGGGGGGGGGGGGGTTAAGTATACATATATATATATATATATATTATATATATATATATATATTGCATATATAAATTCCCCCCTACCCCCCCCCCCCCCCACACACCACACACACACACACTTAGCACCGTTATCAATCCACATTAACCACAACAGTCACAAATATATCATACCACTCCACTAACCAGCTACACAACCTACAAACCCCATCGTTTCACTCCCCCTTCCCTCCACCCACCCTTTGTTGTTTGCTGATGATGTTGTTTAGCTTCATACTGTCCCAAGGGCTTACAAAATCAAATTGATATCCTCAAACAATTTGCAGACAATTATGATATGAAAGTGAATCTGGAAAAGACGAAAATAATTGTATTCAGAAAAGGGGGATTTCTGGGACAGAAAGAAAAATGGAAATAAGGCGAGGAACATATAAAGGTAGTCAACAGTTACAAATATTTAGGGCTACATTTTACAACCAAGCTGTCACTAACGTATGCGGTGGAAGAGCTGGCCACTAAAGCAAAAATTAAAACAACTCCTTAGATGCCTTTGGAAATAGGAGATATTTCGAGAAATGTGTTCTTGAAGATGTATGACGCTCAGATTGCTCCCATTTTACTGTACGGATCTGAGGTTTGGGGCTATCAACAGCTCGATGTACTAGAGAAGACACATATGTTTGCCTGTAAACGTTACTTGAACGTAAGTAAGCAAACGCCAAACAAAATGGTGCTGGGAGACCTCGGCCGATATCCAATGTATGTTTTAGCGGCTGAAAGTTGTATTCGTTACTGGCTAAGAGTTTGTAATCTGGCAGAAGAAAGACTACCCAGGAAAGCCTATAATATGCTAAACCATCTTCAAGAATTGGGCAAAAAAACATGGGCGTTTTACGTGAGACAGTTATTATTTGTAAATGGATTTGGAGATGTTTGGTTGCAATAGAGTGTTGGCGATATGAACAATTTCATTCATATTTTTAGACAGGGACTCGCTGATCAGTATGCACAAACTTGGCATGATAAACTGGAATCAGCAGAACGTTTTGAACTGTATTCTAGCTTTAAGCAGTTCCTACGAACAGAACATTATTTGGATTACGAGATATCACGGTGTCAGAAAGAAGCGTATGTTAAGTTTAGATTTGACATTTCTCCAATAAGGGTGCATAAACTGAGATACAGAAGTGATGTGGTACCAAGACATTTATTATGTCCGGTTTGCAAAGGAGCTATTGAAGACGAGTCACATGTGTTGTTTGAATGCAGGGTGTATGAAATATTTAGAGAAAATTTGAATGCTATCAATAACGCTGAAGGAAGTGTGTCGTATGTAATGTCCTGTGCCGATGAAATGTCTGTAAGACAAGTCTCACGTTTTCTGTACAACGTTTTCCGAAGAAGATCACAGCTGATACAAGAGGAAGAACTGAAGAACAGTATGTATCCATGCTGTGGAATGATGATTTTGAATGGACAAATTAAGCTCTAACACATATTTCGTAGGATTGATGAAGTTAATGGATGGATGCTCGTAAACTTTGATTAATAATGATTGAGGATCTCAGTTATTAACGAGAACTGAAGACTGTTCGGGGATCAAGGCGGTAAATAATATGTTAGTGGGCTTGTATGGATGATTGATTACTGATAAATGACCAAAGATGGAGGATGACTGATGATGGCTATTGATCAGTTCTTTCTTTTTTTTGAATGGTATGTTGAGGATAGGATACGAGAGAGGATAAGCGATTTAAGTCGAATTAATGAACACTGAGGATAAATGATTCAAATGATAATGATGACTGATTATCAATATTGATCGGTGGCCTCTATGATTAGGGATTGATGATTGATTATGATCGACGGAATATCAGTGGACAATTATTTTGACGGTCAAAAATGCTGAGGCTTAACTATTGGTACGTGCTCCTGTTGATATCCTGTTGATTAATTTTCAAGAATTTATTGTTGGCCTGCCTTCATTCGAATGTTGATGTGCGTGGGACTACGAATTGTGTGAATTGGTAAATCCATTTTGCTATCCCCTTGAAATGAACATGTATATATGTTTATTCAATAAAATGTCAGTGTCAGTGTCAGTGTCCCCCCACCCACCCCCCTCCTTTTCCTCTCCCATAATCCCCCTGTCATTTCCGTCTGGTGGCCATCTTTTCGGAACACATGGACAGGTAAGTCACTCTTCGTTCTTTGTCTGAACTGTCCTAAATGTTAAACGTGATTTTTTTTTTTTTTGCCTGAAGAAGACCCAAGAGGTCGAAATGCATTGTGTCTTGTCCTGTGCTTTGTTTGTCAATGTCCTTGGCGGCGATAGCCCCCTCTCTTTCTATATTTGCTTCTTGTTTTGATAAGTTTAACTGATTTTGTAATCTCACCACAGATTCCACGAAAAGGATGACGTCATCAGCAAAGAGTAACAGGAATATTTAATAGCATCAGAAATATACTGTACCCCATGCTTCTCCTTTTTAGATATTCCAATTGCCAATTCAATTATAAAGATAGAAAATAACTGGGGACTAAGAATACACCTTTGTTTCACACCTCTTGGACACTCAACGTAATCTGAATATAAATCTCTATCACATACACTAGCTGTTACAGTATATATGCCTTCAGACCATAACTTCCCACCTACCCCTGCTTTTCTTAAACTATCCCATAATCTATTTCTGTTAATTGAGTCAAAGGCCTTTCTGAAGTCTAGAAAGGCTTCATAGGATTTTACAGTTGTTCAGTAAATGCTTTTGTACAATGGTAAACAGAGTGTAACTGTGGTCCACAGTGCTATAATCCTTTCTAAAACCAGCCTGTTCCTCTGTAATTGTTTCTTCTCTGTTGGCCCAATGTTCAAAATGTTAGCATACACTTTACCCAATATACTGGTTAAAGATACACCACAATAATTATCTGGCTTGTTTGCATCTCCTATTATTGATTTAGAGTATTCCTCTGGAAAAATCCCCTTGTCAAACAGTTCATTGAAAAGCTTTACCAGAAAATCACTAATGTCATCCTTAACGTATACTAGCATTTCAGCCCTAATTTTATCTGGTCCCCTGCTTTTATCCAACTTAAGTTTTTTATGCTATCTAACACTTCTTCTTTTGTGATGGGATCATTAAACAATGGGTCATGTGTATCAATGCTCGTATCATCTTCTAACTCAGTTATTTTTGACACATCACCAAAATCATGAAAAACGCCAAAGAAATGTTTTTGCCAAAGGTTAATGGAAATTTCATTGTACACGAGATTCTTTCTATTGATTAATCTTATCATTGACCACAAAGATTTGTGATCCTTTACCGAGTTCTTCAATTTGTCTCACAATAACTAACGAGATCATGGAAAACAATAAATTAATCTATAACACTGCTACCACCAGGTGAAATAAATGTAAATGAACTATTAATATCTCCTGCACAAAAACGATTCATAATTCGTAATCAAGACAGAAACAAAAATCCAGGAGTGAATAACCATGATTATTAACTGTGTGGTGTTTTAAAACAGAACGACTATTAGCAGTTACATCATTCACATCAAAATCCATAAAAGTATCACAGCCAATAACGTAATCCTCATCTCGATCTACCACCTGCTCTTGACTCATCCATGCATTTAAATCCCTGCAAATCATAACATAAATATTGTCTCTATCTAGTAAATGAGAAACTTTCCTGTACGTCAACAATACCATCCTTTGTATCTCTTTCATGATAAACTGGGCTGCCTTCAGGAGGGACATAACACGTCACTAACAACACATCTTTTTACATCCAAACATCTTCTCATAAATCCTTACAACAATGGCATTCTCACAATGAACTTGAATTTCTTTGACAAAACGAACAAATGTATTTCTGACTAAGAGCAAAACACCTCCTGAGTGTCTGCCATGTACAGACAACTTTCGGGCTGTAGCAACAAAGTTAGTATAATCATTGAATACAAAAGAGGCATCTGATGTGCTACCAGCAAACGTTTCTGTCAAACAGACAATTTCACATAATCAATAACAGAAACATCATACATTTTTGTGAAAGCATTCTCTACGCTGTAAGAAAGAAAAATTACTTGAAAAGATGAATGGCCAATGAGCTTTCCCCTCCCCTTGAACGAAGTTCGTCATCAGTCGTTGTCCCCCACCACCCCCTTTCCCCTGAGCAGCCTTGTGCAGTGACTTGTTCCTACGAAGTTCGTCATCATTCGTTGTCCCCCACCACCCCCTTTCCCCTGAGCAGCCTTGTGCAGTGACTTGTTTTGTCTGCCGCCACCAGCGTTCGTTCAATTCGAGTGACCCGCCGTTTGCTGACCTTCACCCTCTGTGCCCGTGTTGGTAAACAATGGAGAAGCCCCACATCCCACACTGTCAGACTGCATTGTAGAAGCATGAATGGGTGTTTGGTCTGCACCTCTGAAACTAGCACGTTGATTGGGGCGTTCGCGATTAGGCGATATCTGCTGCGTACAATTATTTCGCTGTTTACGATCTTTTTCCATGTTTGGAGAGAGGGTTTCGATGAGGAAACCGTGTTACTTCGAGCATCCGTGTCAGCATGCTGCTTACGATCTGCGCGAAACTGCGAGTGTCAACTTGTTTGGGGCGCACTTGCAGAGATCCCTTCATGAAATATGCGACCATATTTTTTCCGTTTAGCTTCCACGATATCTGTGCTTGGTAGTTTGTTAAATCCAACGCTATGTTTATACCTTTAGCTTTTTATTTCGCAACAGTTTCACTTTGACCCCCCAATCCCTGAACTTAACTATCATAGGCTGAGGATTCCCCTTCCCCACACGATGTGCACGGACAATGTCCTCCACACTTCATTGCTTATTGTCATCCACAATGTTCAACACACCCACAATCACACTGACACACTCATCATAATCCTGTCTCCCTTCACCATCACCATGAGGAATACCAAAGAACCTCAAGTTTTCTCTTCTGGAAAACCCCTCTAACCGATTCAGCTCTCGATACTCCCCATCCAATTCTTCCCTCATCTCCCCAACTACATCAGACACATCATCCGTTTTTCTTTTGGTTTCAGTGAAGTCTCTCGCCATGTCGATGACCTCAACAGACAGTCTGTTGTGTTCTTGTTCCAGATTGTCACATTGCTGGGAAATCATGGTGCACTTGTCACTGACACTAGCCAGTTCAGTTTTGATATGCACAAGATCAAGCGTGATCTCTGTCTGCTCCGCTTGTTTTGTTTGCTGTTCTTGCTGTTGTTTGATGGTGTTCAGAATCTCTCTGCCGAACCAGGTTCAA
>CM065736.1:2295388-2307888 GCA_033310375.1 Conus canariensis | reverse complement strand
AGACTTCGTCACTCTATGACCAGTCACAGTACGTTCACTGGAGGCGTTTCCTGTCATGATCAAGATAACAAACTGTGCGTGTTATCTGCCTGTAACAGACCAGCTTCACCTTAGAAACTGTGCGTGTTATCTGACTGTAACAGACCAGCTTCACCTTAGAAACTGTGCGTGTTATCTGCTGTAACAGAGCAGCTTTACCTTAGAAACTGTGCGTGCTATCTGACTGTAACAGAACAGCTTCACCTTAGAAACTGTGCGTGTTATCTGACTGTAACAGAACAGCTTTACCTTAGAAACTGTGCGTGTTATCTGACTGTAACAGAACAGCTTTACCTTAGAAACTGTGCATGTTATCTGACTGTAACAGACCAGCTTTACCTTAGAAACTGTGCGTGTTATCTGACTGTAACAGACCAGCTTTACCTTAGAAACTGTGCGTGTTATCTGACTATAACAGAACAGCTTTCCCTTAGAAACTGTGTGTGTGTTATCTGACTGTAACAGAACAGCTTTACCTTAGAAACTATGCGTGTTATCTGACTGTAACAGAACAGCTTTACCTTAGAAACTGTGCGTGTTATCTCACTGTAACAGAACAGCTTTCCCTTAACAGACGGACAGTCCAGAGCGCAGTGCTCACACCCTTACCACCAAACAAAACTATGATAGCGCTAACGTGTCATATATATTAACTCGGCGCCGGCCATCTTTAACCAGTTTTTGATACACCTTTTCAGATTTTACAATCAATTAAGGAAACAACCTTTGGATGATAAAATCAAAACCATCTTCACATTACAAACACAGCACTGCATTCTTTATTGCATGAAAATGAAAATGTCAAAAATGAAAATGTTAAAAGAAGGAACGTATACTGTTCCTCCAGACAAATGGGACAAATGAATGACAAGACAGAACACGACACATCTCGACCTCTTTGGCTTCTTCAGGCAAAACAAACAACATTCAAGAGAAAGACGAGCAATCAATTGTCTTCTCAAACTGGGGGTCTAAAAATCAAGATATAGCATTCTGGCTGGAAAGACTCCGTGCATGTGACTGTGTGTGGATGTCTTTTTTTTTCTTGTCTCATCTTCTGTCCGCTACCCATTGGCCCTAACCCCATGCCACTCACTTCAGCTGTCTATTCACTGTTCCACTACCCAGTGACCCTAACCCCACACCACTCACACCAGCTGTTATTCACTGTTCCACTACCCAGTGGCCCTAACCCCATGCCACTCACTTCAGCTGTCTATTCACTGTTCCACTACCCAGTGGCCCTAACCCCATGCCACTCACTTCAGCTGTCTATTCACTGTTCCACTACCCAGTGGCCCTAACCCCATGCCACTCACTTCAGCTGTCTATTCACTGTTCCACTACCCAGTGGCCCTAACCCATGCCACTCACTCAGCTCTCTATTCACTGTTCCACTACCCAGTGGCCCTAACCCCATGCCACTCACTTCAGCTGCTCTATTCACTGTTCCACTACCCAGTGGCCCTAAACCCACCACTCATACCAGCTTCTATTCACTGTTCCACTACCCAGTGGCCCTAACCCCATCCACTCACTCAGCTCTCTATTCATGTTCCACTACCCAGTGGCCCTAACCCCATGCCACTCACTCAGCTCTCTATTCACTGTTCCACTACCCAGTGGCCCTAACCCCACGCCACTCATCAGCTCTCTATTCACTGTTCCACTACCCAGTGGCCCCAACCCCATCGCCACTCACTCAGCTCTCTATTCATTGTTCCACTAACCCAGTGACCACTAACCCCCATGCCACTCCACTTCATGCTCTCTATTCATTGTTCCACTACCCAGTGACCCTAACCCCATGCCACTCACTTCAGCTCTCTATTCATGTTCCACTACCCAGTGGCCCTAACCCCATGCCACTCACTTCAGCTCTCTATTCACTGTTCCACTACCCAGTGGCCCTAACCCCATGCCACTCACTTCAGCTTCTATTCACTGTTCCACTACCCAGTGGCCCTAACCCCATGCCACTCACTCAGCTCTCTATTCACTGTTCCACTACCCAGTGGCCCTAACCCCATGCCACTCACTTCAGCTCTCTATTCACTGTTCCACTACCCAGTGGCCCTAACCCACATGCCTACTCACCAGCTCTCTATTCTTCACTGTTCCACTACCCAGTGGCCCTAAACCCACACCACTCATACCAGCTCTCTATTCACTGTTCCACCTACCCAGTGGCCCTAAACCCACACCATTCATCCAGCTCTCTATTCACTGTTCCACTACCCAGTGGCCCTAACCCCATACCATCACTCAGCTCTCTATTCACTGTTCCACCTACCCAGTGGCCCTAACCCCAACCACTCACTCAGCTCTCTATTCATTGTTCCACTACCCAGTGGCCCTAACCCCACTGCCACTCACTTCAGCTCTCTATTCATTGTTCCACTACCCAGTGGACCCTAACCCCATGCCACTCACTTCAGCTCTCTATTCATTGTTCCACTACCCAGTGGCCCTAACCCCATGCCACTCACTTCAGCTCTCTATTCACTGTTCCACTACCCAGTGACCCTAACCCCATGCCACTCACTTCAGCTCTCTATTCACTGTTCCACTACCCAGTGACCCTAACCCCATGCCACTCACTTCAGCTCTCTATTCACTGTTCTACTACCCAGTGGCCCTAACCCCATTGCCACTCACTCAGCTCTCTATTCACTGTTCCACTACCCAGTGCCCTAACCCCACGCCACTCACTTCAGCTCTCTATTCACTGTTCCACTACCCAGTGACCCTAACCCCACGCCACTCACTTCAGCTCTCTATTCACTGTTCCACTACCCAGTGACCCTAACCCCATGCCACTCACTTCAGCTGTCTATTCACTGTTCCACTACCCAGTGGCCCTAACCCCACGCCACTCACTCAGCTCTCTATTCACTGTTCCACTACCCAGTGGCCCTAACCCCATGCCACTCACTCAGCTCTCTATTCACAGTCATGCCCTGACTCATACCATCACAGCCCCAGCGACAGCGCCCATGGAAAGCAATGTCATGTTGTTTTGAGGCAACTCACCAGAGGAGACACTGCTCTGCTGGAGTGTTGGTGCTGCCATGTTGGTGCTGCCATGCCGGTGTTGTCACCATGACAACACATGAAGAGCCACATGAAGAGCCACAAAATTGGACCGATCACTATGACAACACATGCAGGGCCATAGAATTGGACAGGTCACCATGACAACACATGAAGGGCACATAACTGGACAGGTCACCATGACACACATGAAGGACACAGAGTCGGATAGGTCACCATGACAACAAATGACGAGTACATAATTGGACAGGTCACCATGACAACAAATGAAGGACACAGAGTTGGATAGGTCACCATGACAACACATGAAGGGCACATACTTGGACAGGTCACACTGACAACACATGAAGGACACAGAGTTGGATAGGTCACAATGACAACACATGAAGGACACAGAGTTGATAGATCACCATGACAACACATGAAGGACACAGAGTTGATAGATCCCCAATGACAACACATGAAGGACACAGAGTTGAAGGTCACCATGACAACACATGAAGGACACAGAGTTGATAGGTCACCAATGACAACACATGAAGGACACAGAGTTGGATAGGTCACCATGACAACACATGAAGGACACAGAGTATGATAGATCACCATGACAACACATGAAGGACACAGAGTTGGAAGGTCACCATGACAACACATGAAGGACACAGAGTTAATAGGTCACCATGACAACACATGAAGGACACAGAGTTGATAGATCACCATGACAACACATGAAGGACACAGAGTTGGATAGGTCACCATGACAACACATGAAGGACACAGAGTTAAATAGGTCACCATGACAACACATGAAGGACACAGAGTTGGATAGGTCACCATGACAACACATGAAGAAGACGATGCTGTGGAGGTCCATTCAGGTCTGTGACCGCATGACAGGGCTGTACCCCATGACAGGGCTGTACTCCATGACAGGGCTGTACCCTATGACAGGGCTGTACCCCATGACAGGGCTGTACCCCATGACAGGGCTGTACCCATGACATGACAGGGCTGTACCCCATGACAGGGCTGTACTCCATGACATGACAGGGCTGTACTCCATGACATGACAGGGCTGTACTCAATGACATGACAGGGCTGTACCCCATGACAGGGCTGTACTCCATGACATGACAGGGCTGTACTCCATGACATGACAGGGCTGTACCCCATGACAGGGCTGTACCCCATGACAGGGCTGTACTCAATGACAGGGCTGTACTTCATGACAGGGCTGTACCCCATGACAGGGCTGTACCCCATGACAGAGCTGTGACCCTATGACAGAGCGTTGACCCCATGACAGAGCTTTGTCCCCATGACAGGGCTGTACTCCATGACAGGGCTGTACTCCATGACAGGGCTGTGACCCCATGACAGAGCTTTGACCCAATGACAGAGCTTTGACCCCATGACAGAGCTTTGACCCCCATGACAGAGCTGTACCCATGACAGGGCTGTACTCCATGACAGGGCTGTACCCCATGACAGGGCTGTACTCCATGACAGGGCTGTACCCCATGACAGGGCTGTACTCCATGATATGACAGGGCTGTACTCCATGACAGGGCTGTACTCCATGACAGGGCTGTACCTCATGACATGACAGGGCTGTACTCCATGACAGGGCTGTACCCCATGACAGGGCTGTACTCCATTATATGACAGGGCTGTACTCCATGACAGGGCTGTACTCCATGACAGGGCTGTACCCCATGACAGGCTGTACTCCATGATATGACAGGGCTGTACTCCATGACAGGGCTGTACTCCATGACAGGGCTGTACTCCATGATATGACAGGGCTGTACTCCATGATATGACAGGGCTGTACTCCATGACAGGGCTGTACTCCATGATATGACAGGGCTGTAGTCCATGACAGGGCTGTACTCCATGACAGGGCTGTACTCCATGATATGACAGGGCTGTACTCCATGACAGGGCTGTACTCCATGACAGGGCTGTACTCCATGACAGGGCTGTACTCCATGATATGACAGGGCTGTACCCCATGACAGGGCTGTACCCCATGACAGGGCTGTACTCCATGACAGGGCTGTACTCCATGATATGACAGGGCTGTACCCCATGACAGGGCTGTACTCCATGACAGGGCTGTACTCCATGATATGACAGGGCTGTACTCCATGACAGGGCTGTACTCCATGACAGGGATGTACTCCATGATATGACAGGGCTGTACCCCATGACAGGGCTGTACTCCATGACAGGGCTGTACTCCATGATATGACAGGGCTGTACTCCATGATATGATAGGGCTGTACTCCATGACAGGGCTGTACTCCATGATATGACAGGGCTGTACCCCATGACAGGGCTGTACTCCATGACAGGGCTGTACCCCATGATAGGGCTGTACTCCATGACAGGGCTGTACTCCATGATATCAGGGCTGTACTCCATGACAGGGCTATACCCCATGAGAGGGCTGTACTCCATGACAGGGCTGTACTTCATGACAGGGCTGTACTCCATGATATGACAGGGCTGTACCCATGACAGGGCTGTACTCCATGACAGGGCTGTACTCCATGACAGGGCTGTACTCCATGATATGACAGGGCTGTACCCCATGACAGGGCTGTACTCCATAACATGACAGGGCTGTACTTCATGACAGAGCTTTGACCCCATGACAGGGCTTTACCCCATGACAGGGCTGTACTCCATGACAGAACTGTACCCCATGACAGGGCTGTACCCCATGACAGGACTGTACCCCATGACATGACAGGGCTGTACCCCATGACAGGGCTGTACTCCATGACATGACAGGGCTGTACTCCATGACAGAGCTTTGACCCCATGACAGAGCTGTGACCCCTTGACAGGGCTGTACTCCATGACAGGGCTCTACTCCATGACAGGGCTGTACCCCATGACAGGGGTGTACTCCATGACAGGGCTGTACCCCATGACAGAGATGTACCCCATGACAGAGCTTTGACCCCATGACAGAGCTTTGACCCCATGACAGGGCTGTTCCCCATGACAGGGCTGTACTCCATGACAGGGCTGTACTCCATGACAGAGCTGTACCCCATGACAGGGCTGTACTCCATGACAGGGCTGTACTCCATGACAGGGCTGTACTCCAAGATATGACAGGGCTGTACCCATGACAGGGCTGTACTCCATGTCAAGTCTGTACCCCATGACAGGGCTGTACTCCATGATATGACAGGGCTGTACTCCATGACAGGGCTGTACTCCATGACAGGGCTGTACTCCATGATATGACAGGGCTGTACTCCATGACAGGGCTGTACTCCATGACAGGGCTGTACCCCATGTCAGGGCTGTACTCCATGATATGACAGGGCTGTACCCCATGACAGGGCTGTACTTCATGACATGACAGGGCTGTACTCCATGACAGGGCTGTACTCCATGATATGACATGGGCTGTACCCCATGACAGGGCTGTACTCCATGACAGGGCTGTACTCCATGATATGACAGGGCTGTACCCCATGACAGGGCTGTACTCCATGACAGGGCTGTACCCCATGACAGGGCTGTACCCCTTGACAGGGCTGTACTCCATGACATGGCTGTACCCCATGACAGGGCTGTACTCCATGACAGGGCTGTACGCCATGACATGACAGGGCTGTACCTATGACAGGGCTGTACCCCATGACATGACAGGGCTGTACCCATGACAGGACTGTACCCCATGACATGACAGAGCTGTACTCCATGACAGGACTGTACCCCATGACATGACAGGGCTGTACCCATGACAGGGCTGTACCCCTTGACAGAGCTGTACTGCATGACAGGGCTGTACCACCATGACAGAGGCTGTACCCCATGACAGGGCTGTACCCATGACAGGGCTGTACCCCATGACAGGGTTATACCCATGACAGGGCTGTCCCCCATGACAGGGCTGTACCCCGAGGCAGGGCTGTACCCCGAGGCAGGGCTGTACCCCGAGGCAGGGCTGTACTCCCATGCTAACTTTCCTAATATCCTGGCGTCAAACGCTTGCAGGAGATACTGAGATCTGCATCGTTTGTCAGGAAGGTTGAGCAACGCCCTCAGAGACCCCTCCATGAAGTGAATGAATCTGGACTGTGTTGCTCCAGTCTTCCCAAGGAGCGCACAGCAAACTCAAGTCTGACTGGGTAGGAGCTGGTCATGGGGAAAGAAGCACACCAATATTAATGGCTCTGATGGGAATCGAACACGCGACTAGTCAGGAATCCATGACACTGGTGTGTGTTCAGAACTTTGCAAGTGGTTACAGCTATTTACAAAATAGGCACCAAAAACATGATGATGATGATGATGATGATGAGTGATGATGATGATGATGGTACCATAGGAGAGAGAGAGAGAGGAGAGAGAGAGAGAGAGAGAGAGAGAGAGAGAGAGAGAGAGAGAGAGAGGAGCATACAGAGAACGGTATGGAATGGAATGGTCTGGTGACGGTTTGAACGCCAAAAAGAGACTTGCATCGATTTTTTGTTCGTACAGATTCACCCAGGGGAACATTTACAGTTGGGGGATACAGTTGTGTGGTACACTATGTCAGAGCAGCACGCTCTTTGTGTCGTGATCACTCATGACAGGACAACCTCTGAGTGGTCCGGATGCTTGTGCTCGGAAATGTCCATTTCACAACTCCACTGTCCAGATGCTTGCGCATTTCTCGGGATTGTCGATTTCACATATGAGTGGGAAGACTGTGGGTGGGGGTGGGGAGAGGGGACAGGAGGGGATGGGGTGGGTAGGGGATGGAAGGGAGATGGAAGAGAACGGTTGGAGTGTGTGTGTGTGTGTGTGTGTGTGTATGTGTGTGTGTGTGTGTGTACATGTTAAGGGGGTAGTGGACGCTTTTGCTATTGTTCCGAAACAGGACACGGGAAACTACGTAGTTAAACTGAAACTGAGGTGTTGTGCAACATCAGCACATTCGCCCTTATTGAGAGCCACCACCGTTCTGCCGTTTGCCTTACTTGGTGTTTCTGGCTGCACGGTGCACCACGTGACTTAGGAACAGCAGTGACGTCAGCAGATATCGGCGCTGTTGTCAGTTTGCTGTGATCTTGTCATTGGGACAGACGGCTTTCTGAGCCAGAGCGCAGCTGGGAACACTTGGCCACACCCGTCTTCAGGTAACGTTCTGTGCTGTGTCTGTTCAGCTGTGTGTTAGCTATCAGGACATCGCAACGTTCTGTGCTGTGTCTGTTCAGCTGTGTGTTAGCTATCAAGACATCGTAACGTTCTGTGCTGTGTCTGTTCAGCTGTGTGTTAGCTACCAGGACATCGTAACGTTCTGTGCTGTGTCTGTTCAGCTGTGTGTTAGCTATCAGGACACCATGATTGTTATCGTTATCATCGTTGTTGTTTTAGGGGTAGCGTTAAACCTGTGGTTCATTTTGTTGATCTCCATGTATCTGTATTCAGCACCACACAGCCGAACAGAGATTTAGTCATTGTGTTGATCTCCATGTCTCTGTATTCAGTGCCACACAGCAGAACAGAGGTTTAGTCATTGTGTTGATCTCCATGCCTCTGTATTCAGCGCCACACAGCAGAACAGAGGTTTAGTCATTGTGTTGATCTCCATGTCTCTGTATTCAGCACCACACAGCGGAACAGAGGTGTAGTCATTGCGTTGATCTCCATGTCTCTGTATTCAGCACCACACAGCGGAACAGAGGTGTAGTCATTGCGTTGATCTCCATGTCTCTGTATTCAGTGCCACACAGCAGAACAGAGGTGTAGTCATTATGTTTATCCAGGACAGTGACAATTTTATCGCTGCCTGGAAGGAGTTGTGAAGTGGTAACAGGCTGCAGAAAGAGATGTTTTATTTTTGGTCTTTATAAAAACGAGTGTTAATATAATGCAACTACTTTCCCTCATTCAACACTGACAAATGCATTGATAAGATCAGGTATGAAAAGACGATATTTGAAAAGAAAAGAGAGAAAAACGTCCGTTTGTGTCAGGATTTTTCAGTTTGATTTTAATTCCCGGTGTGATATCCTTAAAAAAAGGCGTTAAACTGACTAAACCACAGACACTTCATACAAAAGTCGCGCTCTCTGTTTTCGTAAATCTAGGATACACCAACGTACAATTTTGTACAGATAAATGCATTGGTCATGCGTGTTGTGTGTTGTATTCTGTATAAACGAGGCCATCAATTCATAATTGTGTGTGTGTGTGTGTGTGTGTGTGTGTGTGTGTGTGTGTGTGTGTTGTTGTTGTTGTTGTTGTTGTTGTTGTTGTTCTTCAATTTAACGTCTTCCCACTTAACGTGATTACAGACAGAGTGCGTGTGTGTGTGTGTGTGTGTGTGTGTGTGTGTGTGGTGTGTGTGTGTGTGTGTGTGAGAGAGAGAGAGAGGGAGTGTGTGTGTGTGTGTGTGTGTGTGTGTGTGTGGTGCGTTTGTGTATGTGTGTGTGTATGTGTGTGTGTGTGTGTGTGTGTGAGTGTGTGTGTGTGTGTGTGTGAGTGTGTGTGTGTGTGTGTGTGTGTGTGTGTGTGTGTGTGTGTGTAATTTCTTTTTGTATATGAGGGGTTATTGAAAGTTAAAGATAAATTCCTACTGGACTACGTAATAAATGTGGGCATAAGGAACAAAGAAAAGCATAATTATTTAACATTTTAGGTAATGTCAGTGGTGTCGATCTATCATGTGAAATATTAGTACCAGCTTGTGCACTGTATTCTTTGCTCTTGGACAATCTAGTAATAGGTGACTCACACTAAGAATTTCCCCACATACGCATTTAACATTTTGCTGTATTTGGTTCGAAGTGAATTCAAACGCATCCTATGAATTAAGGATACTACCTCTCTAGATATCGGACTTTCGAATTTGTCTAATTGCGTCTTGGGGTGAATGTCAGGATTTGGTCGTATACAATTTTGATAATATTGACTATCTGTGTCTTTCAATAACCTTTTGGAACTCTTAAGAGATGCTTTATTAACCAAGGTATACATTCTGATAGGTCTAGCGGAATGTTCAGTGCAGTCGTGCCTTCAATATTTCGAGCTGCTCTCCGAGCAGCTTGATCAACTTTTTCATTTGTTGAGATTCCACAATGTGAGGGCACCCAACAGAACGTCACATTTATTCTTTTCATCGATAGGAGGTGTGTCACGTAATTAATTTCTGTAATAGTCTTACAACGAATTTTTGAATTTAAAGACTGTAAGGCAGAAAGAGCTGACTTTGAGTCACTGCACAGTAAAAGTAGGTAATTTTCTATGGAAGAATTTAAAACATGCTTCAGGGACATCAGAATAGCAACTAATTCTGCAGTAAAAATTGACAAGTGTATGCCAAGATGATATAATTTCTCTACTTTTAATTTTGGTATTATAAAAGCTGCTCCTATTCTATGGTCATCTAACACTGAGCCATCTGTAAAAATTTGAAGATGGTCCTTATATTGATTTTCCAAATGAGAATTTACATAATATTTTAAGAGATATGGTGGATCGTTTTTGTTCAGTTCAGTATAGTTTGTGTCATAATTTGCTTTGGTTTGTTTCCATTTGGGAATGGGTGGAAAGGACGGATTGCCAGCTATTTTACTTTGGTTAATGTTGTTTTTTTTTAAGAAGAGTAGATGTGCATGACTGAATAGATTTAGTTGATTTTATGTCTTTTGCTCTCTTAGCAAAATCTGTCTCTGAATTGAGAGATACTTCATTTGTACAGAAACGTTTCTGTGAAAGGTTCTTTAAAACAAATTTAGAGGCGGACACTTTCCGAAATTCGTTTAAAGGTAAGATTCCAATTTCATTATAAGTCCCAATGTTACATGCATGTGTGGGAACTCCAAGAGCAAGTTTATATGCTTTGCAGTCTACACTTTGTAACTTATAAGTAGATGCTGTGGAGCACCAAAGAAAACTTCTTGAGCATAAATCAATCTAGAGCGCACAAGAGCCGAAGATAGGAGTGTTAAACTCTCTTTATCTTGTTCCCATTTTTGTTTGCCTATGATCTTTAGAAAGTTTAAACTTTTTCTTGCTTTATTCAAAATATATTCAATATGTTGGTTCCATGAGAGTTTTGATGTTAAATATACTCCTAGGAATTTAACAGATTTGACGTATTGTAAGACTGACCCATTCAGGGTAAATTGTGGAAGTTTCTCTGGGTCATATCCAGAGTTAAAAAGCATTAGATTTGTTTTTTCTGCCGAGAGTGTCAATCCATTTTCATGTAAGAAACTACTGATTTTGTTTAATTCATGTTGATATTTGATCTTTATGTAATTTAAGGATCTTAATGGGTTTTTTCTTTTCATAGTGACTTTCATCCACAGACATATGTCGTCAGCAAATTGTACTAAAACTATGTCTTTGGATAAGCCTTTTGTTATATCTGCAGTTAGGATATTAAATAAAATTGGAGATAATACTGATCCTTGTGGAAGACCCATTTCCAGTGTTCTAGTGTTGGAATATGTATGCTCTATTCTTGTTTGAATAATTCTACTTTGAAGGAAAGCTTTGACATAGTTATACATGGTTCCATTTATTCCAGTAGTTTTAAGTTTATACAAAAGTCGTTCATGCCATGCTTGTTCGTACGCTTTCCTTATGTCAAAGAACGTTGCCAGGATGTTTTTTCGTTTTGCGAACTGTTGTTTAACATGTATTGTGAGTTTTACTAGATGTTCTGTTGCTGATCTGCCTTTCTGAAAACCAGCTTGATTTATAGGGATAATTTGATGTTTGTTACAAAAATAAAGTAATCTGTTTAGGACAATTCTTTCCATTAGTTTACATGCGTGCGACGTCAGGGCAATTGGGCGGTAGCTGTTTATGTTACTTCGAGGTTTTCCTTGTTTATATATAGGAACTATGATAGAACGCTTCCATAATGAGGGCAAATTGCCGTCTTCCCAGCATTTTTGAATGAATACTGAGATAAAGCGTTTTACATTAGGTGGGACATGACGTAACATTTCATTAGAGATACCGTCTAAACCCACTGATATTTTTTTGGTGCCCAGATTAGCAAGACATTCTTCTACTTCTTGAATTGTTATGGGAGCATTCAGATAGTGGTTTATTACAGGGTCTGGATCGTTGTAGATGAGCTTTCCTTCTTCTTGCTCTCTGTGCAGTCTATTTTCTGTTGATAAACTATTTTTACTGCCATTTTTGGCGAATATGTCAAAAAAAAAAGCTTCGGCCTTTTCTAGATTAGAAGGGAAATCAGAGTTTGGGAGCTTTACAGGACATTTTGGCAAGTTTACTCCATCTTTCATTGTTCTTAACTTTTCCCACACGTTTTGGACATCTTTATGTTTGATATTTCATTCTTACAAAAGTTAGACCAATATTGCTGTTTTGCTTGTGCTGTGATGTGATGAAAATGATTTTTTGCTCTTTTT
>CM065736.1:2287888-2290388 GCA_033310375.1 Conus canariensis | reverse complement strand
CACCTGCAGTGTTGGTGAAGGAATTTGAGCAACACTCTCAGAGACGCATTCATTAAGAGGATGAAATTCCACTGTGTGGTCCCAATCTTCCCAGCTGAGCCGTAGCAAATTCAATTTTAGAGCAGAACAATCCCATGAATAAATGGCTCTGATAAGAATCGAACCCACGACCTCCCAGCCGGGTTTTCGCGACGCAAAAAAAGGATTAACTGCTCTTGTCTTTTTCTACACTGCTTAATTTGTACATGAAGTAATAGTGCAGGTTTATTAGTGAATACTGTATAATGTGTACATGGATTAAGAATGCTGATTTTGGAACCAATAACGCTGAGTTTGGAATTAATCATGCTGATTTTGGAAGTATTAATGCTGATTTTGCAGTGAAAAGTGCATAATGAAGACATGAAATGATAGCGTGCTTGTTGTGTTTTGAATACTACGGAATATATACCCAAAACACCAGAGATCTATTTTTCTATCGGGTGTATACATGTTTGTAGAGTTCCTGGTCTGATGTATACAATGCATAATCTATACTTGAAGCAGCAGAGTATTGCTTCAGAGGGGAACGTTCCAAAGTGTACAGACGAACCACCAGGACCACCAGAACGATGGCTTCAAGACACATACTGTGGACAGCCTCCCCATCTTTGAAACCTACCTCTGGACAGTTCTCAGTGAAAGTGGGAGGAAGGGCCGGAATTGTGCGGAAGGGAGGGTGGGGGTGGGTGGAAGGAGGGGTGCAGGAGGCACCTATTGCCAATGAACCAGACACACACAATTCACGACCTCCCCCTCCAACAATTCCATCCCTGGACAGTTAGCTTTGGTGGATATTTGTGGTGATTCTAACAACTCTGAATTTGAGCTTGTCGTATGGTTTATGCATGTGTGATTACTCTGATAACTTTGATGTTGATTGCATACTCTAGTACATACATCTGTAATTATTCTGTCAGCTCTGATGTTGATTGTATGATATGGTCCATGTATCAGTAATTGTTCTGATAACTCTGACGTTGATTGTATAGAATCGATTTGACGGTGGTGATTCTAATGGCTGACGCTGATTGTATGATGTGATTCACATTTGACAGTTTGTGGTGATTCTGATAGCTCTGGCGCTGATTGTATGATGTGATTCACATTTGACAGTCTGTGGTGATTCTGATAGCTCTGGCGCTGATTGTATGATGTGATTCACATTTGACAGTCTGTGGTGATTCTGATAGCTCTGGCGCTGATTGTATGATGTGATTCACATTTGACAGTCTGTGGTGATTCTGATAGCTCTGGCGCTGATTGTATGATGTGATTCACATTTGACAGTCTGTGGTGATTCTGATAGCTCTAGCGCTGATTGTACAACGTGATTGATTAACAACTGTATGCCGTAAGAATAATCATGGTTCAAACAGTTTTGACAATACAGGTGATATTATCAACGATTCTGAAGTTAACAGAATTTCTGTTTTTGATAACAAAAAGTACAGAAAAGAACATTCTGACGCTGATTCTGCAGCATGGTTTACAAACACACACACACACACACACACACACACAACACACACACACACACACACACACACACATGCGCGCATATATATATATATATATATATATATATATATATATATATATATATATACACATACATACATTAAAGTTCTTTCTTTGTAAGGGCACACATAAAGTGTAAATAGTGACCAATAGTTCTAAACACATTCTCACCTAGAACGATTTTCAGTTTTGTTTATTTCATGTTCTTAATATTGAAGTAACTTTAATCAATCAGTAGGTGCATTAAGATGTTGTTATCATTTGACAAAGGCACTTACATTAACACTTCATTGTCTTCCATTTAATATTGTAATAAACGCGTGTCCCTTTGGTAACGTTACATAATTTTTATTGTCTTCCATTTAATATTGTAATAAACGCGTGTCCCTTTGGTAACGTTACAGAATTTTTGAAGCGCAACAGTTCTGTCATTACTAATGTTACTAGCTAACTTTATTCAGTCATTATTAATGCCACTGATTTCGATTTCCTGTTCTCTGTGCAGTCTTCAACCAACTGCACACGACTTAGGTCATCCTGAAAATTGGCCTGGATTCCCTGCTTCTCTGATTTGCCTGCTTATCTATGTCAGGACATAACGAATGTCTTCTATCATATCGATGCTGGTGATTCTAAGTGGCGGCTTACAAAAGTGCCATTGTCATCAAGCAAATTCTTCACTATAGTATATTGTTCTGCATCAGTTTCTTGTAAAAGACGTTTTTTCTCACATTTCAAACTTTTCATTATATAAAGATATTTTCAGTCGCTAGATCTGCACTTTTTTTAAGCCTGCATGTTTGCAGAACGTTAGATATGTTTGGAAAAAAATCCTTTCTAAAATGTTTATACTATCGCTTTCTGCAAACCTGTCAGGCCCTTATTCGTCAAAGTTATTTATTTCAGGACATAACGAATGTCTTCCATCATAATGATGCTG
>CM065736.1:2270388-2275388 GCA_033310375.1 Conus canariensis | reverse complement strand
GATAGCTCCACATGGCGGCCTGATGTTGATAGCTCCACATGGCGGCCTGACGTTGATAGCTCCATATGGCGGCCTGATGTTGATAGCTCCACATTGCGGCCTGATGTTGAAAGCTCCACATGGCAGCCGGATGTTGATAGCTCCACATGGCGGCCTGATGTTGATAGCTCCATATGGCGGCTTTGATGTTGATAGCTCCACATGGCAGCCTGATGTTGAAAGCTCCACATGGCGGCCTGATGTTGATAGCTCCACATTGCGGCCTGATGTTGATAGCTCCACATGGCGGCCTGATGTTGAAAGCTCCACATGGCAGACTGATGTTGATAGCTCCACATGGCGGCCTGATGTTGATAGCTCCATATGGCGGCCTGATGTTGATAGCTCCATATGGCGGCCTGATGTTGATAGCTCCACATGGCGGCTTAATGTTGATAACTCCACATTGCGGCCTGATGTTGATAGCTCCACATGGCAGCCTGATGTTGATATCTCCACATGGCGTTCTGATGTTGATAGCTCCACATGGCGGCCTGATGTTGATAGCTCCACATGGCGGCCTGATGTTGATAGCTCCACATGGCGGACTGATGTTGATAGCTCCACATGGCGGCCTGATGTTGATAGCTCCATATGGCGGCAATGTGTTGATAGCTCCATGGCGGCCTGATGTTGATAGCTCCACATGGCGGCCTGATGATAGCTCCACATGGCGGCCTGATGTTGATAGCTCCATGGCGGCCTGATGTTGATAGCTCCATATGGCGGCCTGATGTTGATAGCTCCACATGGCGGCCTGATGTTGATAGCTCCACATGGTGGCCTGATGTTGATAGCTCCACATGGTGGCCTGATGTTGATAGTTCCACATGGCGGCCTGACGTTGATAGCTCCATGGCAGCCTGATGTTGATAGCTCCATGGCGGCCTGATGTTGATAGCTCCACATGGCGGCCTGATGTTGATAGCTCCATATGGCGGCCTGATGTTGATAGCTCCATATGGCGGCTTAATGTTGATAACTCCACATTGCGGCCTGATGTTGATAGCTCCACATGGCGGCCTGATGTTGATAGCTCCACATGGCCTTCAGAACATACGATTACTGAAATCTTCACAAAACAAACAAACGATAGCTTTCAGAACATATGATTACTGAAATCTTCACAAAACAAACGATAGCTCTCAGAACATACGATTACTGAAATCTTCACAAAACAAACGATAGCTTTCAGAACATACGATTACTGAAATCTTCACAAAACACACGAACGAGCAAATGAAGCTAACAAGTAAACAAGTAAACAAACAAACATCCTGCAAGTGTCACCTCAGACGATTTCAGATCTTACAGACTGATAATTCAGATCGTCACAGGAAATGGATTGCTCTTCTGAAACAGCTTCTTGAAAATCCTCCACATTGTCCTGAAAGCGTTCAATTACATGTAGACTAAATCCCCCCCCCCCCCCCCCCCGTCCTCCAAGCGTTCAATTACACGTAGACTAACCCCCCCCCCCTCCCCACTGTCCTCAAAGCGTTCAATTACATGTAGACTAAATCCCCCCACTGTCCTCAAAGCGTTCAATCACATGTAGACTAAATCCCCCCACTTTCCTCAAAGCTTTCAATTACATGTAGACTAAATCCCCCCCACTGTCCTCACAGCGTTCAGTGACATGTGGACTAAATCCCCCTACTGTCCTCAAAGCATTCAATCACATGTAGACGAAATCCCCTACACTCTCCTAAAGCATTCAATCACATGTAGACTAAATCCCCCCCACTGTCCTCAAAGCGTTCAATCACATGTGACTAAACCCCCCACTGTCCTCAAAGCGTTCAATCACATGTAGACTAAATCCCCCTCACTGTCCTAAAGCATTCAATCACATGTGACTAAATCCCCCCCCCACTGTCCTCAAAGCGTTCAATCACATGTGGACTAAATCCCCCCCACTCCCCACCCCCCACTGTCCTCAAAGCGGTCAATCACATGTGGACATCCTAATATCTCCTCTACACCCCCCACTGTCCTCAAAGCGTCAATCACATGTGGACTAAATCCCCGCCCCCCACTGTCCTCAAAGCGTCATCACATGTGGACTAAATCCCCGCCCCCACTGTCCCAAAGCGGTCATCAATGTGGACTAAATCCCCCGCCCCCCATGTCCTCAAAGCGGTCAATCACATGTGGACTAAATCCCCCCCCCCACTGTCCTCAAGCGGTCAATCACATGTGGACTAAATCCCCCCCCCACTGTCCTCAAAGCGGTCAATCACATGTGGACTAAATCCCCCCCCCCACTGTCCTCAAAGCGGTCAATCACATGTGGACTAAATCCCGCCCCCACTGTCCTCAAAGCGGTCAGTCACATGTGGACTAAATCCCGCCCCCACGTCCTCAAAGCGGTCAATCACATGTGGACTAAATCCCCCCCCCCACTGTCCTCAAAGCGGTCAATCACATGTGGACTAAATCCCCCGCCCCCCACTGTCCTCAAAGCGGTCAATCACATGTGGACTAAATCCCCCCCCCCACTGTCCTCAAAGCGGTCAATCACATGTGGACTAAATCCCCCGCCCCCCACTGTCCTCAAAGCGGTCAATCACATGTGGACTAAATCCCCCGCCCCCCACTGTCCTCAAAGCGGTCAATCACATGTGGACTAAATCCCCCGCCCCCCACTGTCCTCAAAGCGGTCAATCACATGTGGACTAAATCCCCCCCCCACTGTCCTCAAAGCGGTCAGTCACATGTGGACTAAATCCCCCGCCCCCCACTGTCCTCAAAGCGGTCAATCACATGTGGACTAAATCCCCCGCCCCCCACGTCCTCAAAGCGGTCAGTCACATGTGGACTAAATCCCCCCCCCCACTGTCCTCAAAGCGGTCAGTCACATGTGGACTAAATCCCCCGCCCCCCACTGTCCTCAAAGCGGTCAATCACATGTGGACTAAATCCCCCGCCCCCACTGTCCTCAAAGCGGTCAGTCACATGTGGACTAAATCCCCCGCCCCCCACTGTCCTCAAAGCGGTCATCACATGTGGACTAAATCCCCCGCCCCCCACTGTCCTCAAAGCGGTCATCACATGTGGACTAAATCCCCCGCCCCCCACTGTCCTCAAAGCGGTCAATCACATGTGGACTAAATCCCCGCCCCCCACTGTCCTCAAAGCGGTCATCACATGTGGACTAAATCACCCCCCCCCGTCCTCAAGCGTCATCACATGTGACTAAATCCCGCCCCCACTGTCCTCAAAGCGGTCATCACATGTGGACTAAATCCCCCGCCCCCCACTGTCCTCAAAGCGGTCACATGTGGACTAAATCCCCCGCCCCCCACTGTCCTCAAAGCGGTCATCACATGTGGACTAAATCCCCCGCCCCCCACTGTCCTCAAAGCGGTCAATCACATGTGGACTAAATCCCCCCCCCCCCACATGTCCTCAAAGCGGTCAGTCACATGTGGACTAAATCCCCCGCCCCCCACTGTCCTCAAAGCGGTCAATCACACTGTGGACTAAATCCCCGCCCCCCACTGTCCTCAAAGCGGTCAGTCACATGTGGACTAAATCCCCGCCCCCCACTGTCCTCAAAGCGGTCATCACATGTGGACTAAATCCCCCGCCCCCCACTGTCCTCAAAGCGGTCAGTCACATGTGGACTAAATCCCCCACGCCCGTCCCCCCCCCCACTGTCCTCAAAGCGGTCAATCACATGTGGACTAAATCCCCCGCCCCCACTGTCCTCAAAGCGGTCAATCACATGTGGACTAAATCCCCCCCCCCCACTAGTCCTCAAAGCGGTCAGTCACATGTGGACTAAATCCCCCGCCCCCACTGTCCTCAAAGCGGTCAATCACATGTGGACTAAATCCCCCGCCCCCCACTGTCCTCAAAGCGGTCAATCACATGTGGACTAAATCCCCGCCCCCACTGTCCTCAAAGCGGTCAGTCACATGTGGACTAAATCCCCGCCCCCACTGTCCTCAAAGCGGTCAATCACATGTGGACTAAATCCCCCGCCCCCCACTGTCCTCAAAGCGGTCAGTCACATGTGGACTAAATCCCCCCCCCCACATGTCCTCAAAGCGGTCAATCACATGTGGACTAAATCCCCCGCCCCCCACGTCCTCAAAGCGGTCAATCACATGTGGACTAAATCCCCCGCCCCCCACCGTCCTCAAAGCGGTCAATCACATGTGGACTAAATCCCTCGCCCCCCACTGTCCTCAAAGCGGTCAATAACATGTGGACTAAATCCCCCGCCCCCCACTGTCCTCAAAGCGGTCAATCACATGTGGACTAAATCCCCCGCCCCCCACTGTCCTCAAAGCGGTCAGTCACATGTGGACTAAATCCCCCGCCCCCCACTGTCCTCAAAGCGGTCAATCACATGTGGACTAAATCCCCCGCCCCCCACCGTCCTCAAAGCGGTCAATAACATGTGGACTAAATCCCCCGCCCCCACTGTCCTCAAAGCGGTCAATCACATGTGGACTAAATCCCCCGCCCCCCACTATCCTCAAAGCGGTCAGTCACATTGGACTAAATCCCCCGCCCCCCACTGTCCTCAAAGCGGTCAGTCACATGTGGACTAAATCCCCCGCCCCCCACTAACCTCAAAGCGGTCAATCACATGTGGACTAAATCCCCGCCCCCCACTGTCCTCAAAGCGGTCAGTCACATGTGGACTAAATCCCCCGCCCCCGACTGTCCTCAAAGCGGTCAATCACATGTGGACTAAATCCCCGCCCCCCACTGTCCTCAAAGCGGTCAGTCACATGTGGACTAAATCCCCCGCCCCCCACTGTCCTCAAAGCGGTCAATCACATGTGGACTAAATCCCCCGCCCCCCACTGTCCTCAAAGCGGTCAATCACATGTGGACTAAATCCCCCGCCCCCCACTATCCTCTAAGCGGTCAATCACATGTGGACTGCCCTCTCCTATAGGAAGGTCCTGATAATTCTTGTTCCCTAACCTGGTGAACACTTG
>CM065736.1:2263412-2265288 GCA_033310375.1 Conus canariensis | reverse complement strand
CGGGAAACTGTCTTTGGAAAGCTGTATTCTCATGAAACTACTGGTAAAACATAATGGAATCTGTAAACATGAAGCTTTGAACTTTCTGTAAAGAGGTGTGTATGTCTTAGTATTCCTAAGAATGGAAGTGGTAAACTAAAAGTTGGAAGAAAAAGGTATTGGTGTTGTGAAACTGCTGATGCGGGCAGTGAGTGATTGTTTAGTGAGGTACTAGGGTAGACTGGCAATTCTATATACAGTGATTGTTAGTGGGGTACAACAGTAAAACTGGAAGTCTTTATCATAGTGATTGTTAGCCTGGGGTACATGGGTAGACCTGAAACTTCTTAACTCATAGCAAAGTGTCCTCGTCTGTTCCATGTATCGTTTGTCTGCATATCAGCTTGGTGAATCGGTACCATAGACAGCATCAGTCCAGTGTTGTGTGAGAGTTATTGTTTCACCACAAAAGCAAAAGCTAATTTCCTTGTTCATCAACTAAGTATTTGAAACAGCTCCATAATTCCTACCAAACCCATCATTCCCATGTCCAAGAGAGTGAATAATTTTCATTGCTTGGTTTTCAGTCATCAGTCATCTTTCCTGAGTGTGAATACATTTCATTGCTTGGTTTTCAGTAATCAGTCATCTTTCTTATTGTCTTATTGCTTGATGTTCAGTAATTAGTCATCTTTCTTATTATTGTATTGTTTGGTTTTCAGTAATCAGTCATTTTTATTGTTTTATTGTTTGGTTTCCAGTAATCAGTCATCTGTCTTATTATCTCATTGTTTGGTTATCAGTAATCAGTCATCTTTCTCATTGATTTTTCGTTTGGTTTTCAGTAATCAGTCATTTTTTTCTTTCCAATAGGATGGAGATAGAGCACAGGGGTGGTGTATGCAGAGTACTGAAAGCGCCAAGTGTTACAGACAGTGAAGTCGTTCTCTACATATCCATCCATCAATCTTATCCTTCTGTCATTCTCTTTTCTCTGTTTACCATAGGACTCAGGACCGGTCCCCGCTAAGGGCCGTCTTACAACTCGACGTTACACCGTCTTCACAGAAATGTCGGAGAAAGAAGCAGTATTCCAATTCACGTCAACTAAGACTGCAATTACAGTGCCTCAAACGCATCACTACCATAAATTTCATATGGAACAGACTGCCAACAACGCAAACACCAAAGTTAAAAATTGATTTAAAAAAAAAAGAAGACATCGTATTGGGGCAAGCAGAGAGAGAGAGAGAGAGAGAGAGAGAGAGAGAGAGAGAGAGAGAGAGAGAGCAGACAGACAGACAGACAGACAGACAGACAGACAGACAGAGACAGACATACAGACAGACAGACAGAGAGAGAGTCAATGGTTATACCAGTCCGACAACTGTGCACTGCATAGCTGAATCAGCTTCAGAGGTCAACACCAAGATCAGCAGTAAATATGTCCAAGTAGGAATCATAATCATCCGGAAAACACACATCGGCTTCCCAGTAGACCCTACGAATCAGAAGCAGGTTCCCACCTTCTCCTCCATGCAAGCCTGTCTCTGGCAGCAGATCTTGAGGGAGACATCCGGGAATTCCAGAGTAGTTTTCTTACGATGGCTTGTCTCTTTACCACACACCAAACACAATACAGAGAAGAAGTCAACGGGATGTTGGCGGCCAGGAACAGAGCATAGAGTGATCCGACATGGCACGTTGGCTTAGTTTATGCATGTTTTCCGACCTGTGTGTAGTTTTCAAAGCATCCCGCATAACACAGAGGTAGGCAGGCCGTTCAGAGGATGACTGAAGACGTGTTCACTGAACTCGTGCTGGCTGGACTGGTGCCTTCTGTCTCATTGTCAGTGCTCTTTCAGCAGCACTGCACCAGTGCTGGACCTCATTTGCC
>CM065736.1:2248412-2255912 GCA_033310375.1 Conus canariensis | reverse complement strand
GGCACTCAGCTTCTTTGAGATCCATCATCATTGTCCCGAACAGAAGATGAACACCTTTTAGAAAACAAAGACCGTGGGTTGTCTGTAGGACTTCGGAGTATGTTTATGTGCACATGCGACGTGCGCATGCACACCACACACCACACACACACACACACACACACACACACACACACACACACACACACAACACCACACACACACACAACACATGGCCCCTTTCTTCCACCAAAAGTATTCACAGACTTTGAGGTCTTCAACCAGGGAACGCACACAGGAACAGCAAGACTGGGGTCGTTAATATATCATGAGAGGATTCACAGCTTTACCTGTAGGTCCAGATCGTAATGGAACTCCACAATATCATTTTGATCATTCTGATCTTCGTTGACAAAACATCATCATTTTCATGGGAGAAAAATAGATAAAAACGAAAAAGGTGCCAAGTTCTGTAGCCCTTCATACCCTCTGTTTGTGGTGACCTTAGTGTCGACTGCCTCTTGGTGTGCATCTGATGGTGAATTCCTTTGAAATTCCGTATCGACAGTTTAGGGGGTTGATCGCTGGTGGAATGAATGCAGAGTTACCTCTGGAAAATGCCTTGAGAGATGATCTGATCTTGACAGCTCCATATGAACTATCGATGGTAGGTATGCAACAGGACAAGCCTCGACGTGGATGTGGATGTGAGTGTTGATGTGGATGTGAATGTGAATGTGGGTGTGGCTGTGGCTGTGGCTGTGGCTGTGAATTTGGATGTGGATGTGGATGTGGGTGTGGATGTGGATGTGGCTGTGGCAGTGGATGGGGTGTGATGTGGATGGGATGTGCATATAGATATGGATGTGGATGTAGATGGGATGTAGATATAATATGGATGTGGATGTGGATGTGGCTGTGGATGAGGGTGTGGCTGTGGTTGTGGTTGCGGATGGGATGTGGCTGTGGATGGGATGTGGATGTGGCTGTGGATGTGGATGTGGATAGGATGGGATAGGAATGTGAATGTGTAAGTGGCTGTGGCTGTAGATGTGGATATCGATATGACTGTGGCTGTGGCTGTGGCTGTGGATGGGATGGGATGTGGATGTGGATATGGATGTGGAAGTGGATGTAGCTGTGTTGAAGATGCGGATATGGATGTGGATATGAATGTGGTTGTGGCTGTAGCTTTGCACGTGGATATGGATGTGGATGTGGATTTGGGTGTGGATGTGGATACGGCAGTTGCTGTGCATGTGGATATGGATGTGGACGTGGATACGGATGTGGATGTGGATGTGGCCAGAATGAAGGGCGTTTGAGTAACATCACTACCTGAGCTCTGCAGATGGGACAGCAGAAGAAACAACCAACAACATTAAAACATAAAGAAGGTGATTGCTCGCCAGCCGTCAGTCTAACAACAAACAAACAACAATATTAAAACATAAAGAAGGTGATTGCTCGCTAGCCATCAGTCTAACAACAAACAAACAACAACATTAAAACGTAAAGAAGGTGACTGCTTGCTAGCTGTCAGTCGCACAACAAACAACATTAAGACATAAAGAAGGTGAATGCTTGCTAGATGTAAGTCGTATATTTCAGTAATGTCCCAAACTGTTCTCTTGTTCACCTCACTTGGTTATGTAAACATCAATATGTTGTTGTTGTTGTTGTTGTTGCTGCTGTTGTTGTTGTTGTTGCTGCTGCTGCTGCTGCTGCTGTCGTACCCTGGCTAAAAGACTCCAGGGATCATCGAGCAGCCAAAGTACTTGAACACTATGGTACACATGCATCAGCCTGGGATGAGAACATTACGTGTGTGACCGTTTTTGATTACCCCGCCACATGGGCAGCCACACTCCGACTTCGGGGGATTTTGGAGACTGATGATGTTATGCTAGGAGCTTGTCACGACTGAAGACAATCCCTGCATAACTATGCAAAGCATAACATTTTGATGTAGCCTTGGTGTTCTAGTCTATGTCAACTGGTCTGACACAGCCTAAAGCCAAGGCGGAAACATCAATATTACTTTGGTCATTCTGAGCCCGAGTTGAAAGAAACCATGACCCAGGTTATTCCAGAACGTGTTTATTAAATTGAACAAAGATACTGTCATCCCATTCTGAAATTCATACGTTTACAACACCACAATGACTGTTGCTATCACCACTTGTAAATGAATGAATAAATACACACATGAATAAACAAACCACAAATAAACAGCAACAGATCAATGAGTGGGTGGGTGGAATAGTGCCCCATCATTTGATGTCCGATTACTGTTTATCAAACACACGATGCCAAAGCGTATCGGAAATAGTTTCATGTCTTTCAGAATCCGATTAGTTTCTTAAAAAGAAACATTCATATATACAGTTCAATATACTGCTATTTCTAAAAATGATTTATTATTTGTTTTCACAAGATCGTAAGACCGTCTGATGAAGGCACGCACAGGGAGTTGTCTCCACGCCTCAGCCACTCATAGTGTGTCAGCCACAGTTTACACTACAGGCCAAATACAACACACAGTGTGTCAGCCACATTTACACTACAGGCCAAATACAACCACACATGTGTCAACCACAGTTTACACACAGGCCAAATACAACCACACAGTGTGTCAGCCACGTTTACACTACAGGCCAAATAACACACAGTGTCACCCACAGTTTACACTCCAGGCCAAATACAATCACACAGTGTGTCAGCCACAGTTTACACTACAGGCCAAATACAAACACACAGAGTGTCACCTACAGTTTACACTACAGGTCAAATGCAAGCACACAGCGTGTCACACAGTTTACACTACAGGCCAAATACACACAGTATGTGTCAGCCACAATTTACACTACAGGCCAAATACAAAAACATGTGTCACCACAGTTTACACTACAGGCCAAATACAATCACACAGTGTGTCACCACAGTTTCACACTACAGGCCAAATACAATCACACAGTGTGTCAACACATTTACACTACAGGCCAAATACACACACAGTGTGTCACCACAGTTTACACTCAGGCCAAATACACCACAGTATGTCACCCACAGTTTACACTACAGACAAATACACACAGTATGTCACCCACAGTTTACACTACAGGCCAAATACACACAGTTGTCACGCACAGTTTACACTACAGGCCAATAAAACACACAGCGTGTCATGCACAGTTTACACAACGGCCAAATACATCACAGTGTCACCCACAGTTTACACTACAGGCCAAATAACACACAGTGTGTCACCACAGTTTACACTACAGCCAAATACATGACACATTGTGTCACCACAGTTTACACTAAGGCCAATATAATAACACAGTGTGTCACCTACAGTTTACACTACAGGCCAAATACATCACACAGTGTGTAGCCACAGTTTACACAGGCCAAAACACACATATCACCACTTACACTACACCAAATACACACACTGTGTCACTCACATTACACTACAGGCCAAATACAATCACACAGGTGTCACCCACAGTTTCACACTACAGTGCCAAATACACACACGTGTGTCACCCACAGTTTACACTAACAGGCAAATAAATCACACAGTGTGTCACCACAGTTTACACTAAAAGGCCAAATACACACAAGTGTGTCACCCACAGTTTACACTAGGCCAAATACAATCACACAGTGGCAGCACAGTTTACACTACAGGCCAAATACAAACACACAGTTGTCTCCACAGTTTAAACTACAGGCCAATACAATCACACAGTGTATCACCACAGTTACACTACAGGCCAGATACAATAACACAAGTGTGTCACCCACAGTTTACACTACAGGCCAAATACAATCACACAGGTGTCACACAGTTTAAAACTACAGGCCAAATACACACACAGTTGTTCACCCACAGTTTACACGTACAGGCCAAATACAATACCAATGTGTCACCACAGTTTACACTACAGGCCAAATACAATGACAGTGTGTCACCCACGCTTACACTACAGGCCAAATACACACACAGTGTGTCACCCACAGTTTACACTACAGGCCAAATACAATCACACAGGTGTCACTACAGTTTACACTACAGGCCAGATACAACATTGTGTACACCCACAGTTTACACTACAGGCCAAAATACACACAGCAGTCACACCACACAGTACACACTACACCACAAATACAATCAACAACAGGTGACACCCACATTCTACACTCAGGCCAAATACAATCACAAGTTGTCTCCACAGTTACACTACAGGCCAAATACTCCCAGTTGTCAACCACAGTTTATCACTAAGGCCAAATACACACACAGTATGTCACCCACAGTTTACACTACAGCCAAATACACACAGAGTGTGTCACCCACAGTTTACTAGAGGCAAATACACATCAACAGTGTATCACCACAGTTTACACTACAGGCCAGATAATCACACAGTGTTCACCCACAGTTTACACTACAGGCCAATATTAAACGTGACCACCAACAGTTCAAACAGTGCCAGAACAATACAAACAGTGTGTCAATCTGACAGTTTACACTAAGGCCCAAGACATAATATACCACGTGTGTCACCTACAGTTTACATACAGCCAATGACCACAACACAGTGTGAACACCCACGTCCTGAACATGCTTCTAGACAAACACACGCACTCACAGATCAGACAACAACTTTAATCGTGAAGGTCACCCTCATCTTCCTGCACTGCAATGCTCTCTCCTCACTCTCTCATGTGAAAGACTGACAAAGTTCAACACATACAGTACTCAAATACAATCACACTGTGAGCTCAACCACAGATTACATACAGGCCAGATACAACACATAGTGGTCATCCACGTTTCAGTCCTCACATGTCCATTTCACAGCAACCAGTATGTGATCCCCACAAAGTTTTCCCTCACAGCCAAATACAATCTCATAGTGTGTCACCCACAGTTAACACTACAGGCCAAATACAATCACACAGTATGTCACCTACAGTTTACACTACAGGCCAAATACACGCACAGTGTGTCACCCGCAGCTTACACTACAGGCCAAATACAATCACAGCGTGTCTCACTCACAGTTTACACTACAGACCAAATACAATCACACAGTGTCTCACTCACAGTTTACACTGCAGGCCAAATACACACACAGTGTGTCACCCACAGTTTACACTACAGGCCAGATATACTCACACAGTGTATCACCCACAGTTACACCACAGGCCATATTCAAACGGACACACACAACAAGTGCAAAGAGATGCTCATTTGATACTCAATACGAAACAGACGAGTAATTTGGGGGAATTCATCTTCTTCAAGTGCCACACATGTTACAATATTGTTACCATCTGTTTTGCTCTGCCTACAATTTATACCATAACAGCCAACTGACCCAGAATTGGACAAGGATGACAGCCCATCTCCTGGAACAATGCGTGCTGGCTAGAAACACCGCACGCACTATGGATCAGACAACAACATTACTTTAGATTCTGGTGAAGGGGTCACCCTCCATGGACTGAAATAGCAGCTGAAAGGACACGCAAAGTGCTTTCCAGTCACCAACCATGTGAAAGACTGTACAGAAAGGAACAACACGAGTATAACCAGCTGAACTGCACATGCACATATCACAATGGAAAGCTTGAACAGAACTCACATGAATAATACAGTACATATGTCCAGCATAGCAGCTGAGGGAAAAATAAACTCCACTGTGCGGAGTCCTCAAACTGTCCAGTCTTCACAGAACGGCAGTATGACGACCGCTCCAAACAAAGTGTTTCTCCCGTGCAACAATCCCGACAACCTTATTGAGGAAGCCACAGCGGAACAAGTGGAGGCCATGTTCCACCTGATCGTCTTCCCCTTGCTGGAAGTCTTCGGCATCACCACCAACGTCATCAACGGCATGGTCTTTGCCCGCCAAGGTCTGAAGGACCGTATCAACCTGTGTCTCTTCAGTCTGGCGGTGGCTGACGTCAGTTTCCTGTTGCTGATGTTCTTGGCCAAGTTCTTCAGCTTCCTGGGGCTGTTTGACGAGGATCTGGAGGAGTACTGGAGAATGAAGCACCTGGGCATGTTGCTGGGGCCTTTGTTCGGCACCATGACCATCTCCAACCTGATGACCATGATTATCTCCCTGGAGAGGTGTATCTGCGTTCTTTCCCCTTTCAGAGCCAAGAAATTTCTGAAGACCAGGTGAGTGGATTCTGTGGTCATTTATACGTGGTAGTGATCGATGCCTGTAGTTCTCTCTCTCTCTCTCTCTCTCTCTCTCTCTCTCTCTCTCTCTCTCCCCCCCCCCCCCCCCAATCTGTGTGTGTGTGTGTTTGTGTGTGTGTTTGTGTGTGTGTGTCTTTCATTTAACGTGTGTCCGCTATTCTAACCCCATTTCAGTCAAGCAACGGGTGGCATGACCATTTCAGTCAAGCACTAATGTATATCCACTATTCGTGATATTAATTTTGTGTGTGTGTGTGTGTGTGTGTGTGTGTGTGTGTGTTGTGTGTGTGTGTGTGTTTGCCCGTCTATCATTCTGTCCATCTGTCTTTCGGTCAGTTTGTCTGTCGGTCTGTCTGTCTCTCTGTCTGTGCTTATGTATACTGAGCCACAAAAGAAACGCAAACGATGGGTCCATTCAATGTACTCTCATGTTGTTGACATGTAATTGCAACAATTGAAATGAATTGAATGCAACCATTGAGTTTCTGGCTTTAGTGTTCTTATTGTTGGCTGAAGCAAAAAGTGGTCACGTGTCATGAGTGTCACGGAGAGGGTCAGTAACGAGTGTGTCCCCCACGAGCATTGATAACAGCCTGACATCTGGCGGGCATGGAGTGGATCAGACGGTTGACCGTGGCCATGTTGACGTTGTTCCAGATCTGCCTCAGTGCCTGTTCTCGCTGACGGGCTGTGGTTGGCCTCGGTGAACAGCATTCAGCTCCCGTTTGAGATGGTCCCAGAAGTGTTCGATAGGGTTCAAATCAGGGCTCAGCGATGGCCACTGCAGAGCTCTGATGCCCTGTTGCTGCAGGAAGTCTGTGGTGACTCTGGCAGTGTGTGGACGAGCATTGTCCTGCTGGAGAGTGAGGTGGCCGTGCTGCTGGAAGTGGGGCACAACAACGGGCCTCAACACCTGGTCAATGTATTGCTGCGCAGTAACGCCATTTCCGCGACCAGAGCCAATGTCCAGGAAAACAATAGGCCCAACAAGCTGATTGAGGCTGATTCCTCCCCATACCATGATGCTTGCACCTCCCCAAGCGTTGATCTCGTGGACGTTGTTGTTGGCATACCTCTGGTTGCGCCTCCTCCACACCCGGATTCGGCCATCAGCATGATGAACACAGTATCGGCTCTCATCCGTGAAGAGGATGCCCCTCCATTGCCGCCAGTTCCAGTTCCGGTGCTGCTGGGCCCATTGCAGTTGTTGCCTATGTGTTGGAGTAAGAACAGGTCGCCTTACGGGACGGCGGCAGTGCAGGTGATGTCCTGTTAATTGACGCCGCACAGTTTCA
>CM065736.1:2238412-2243412 GCA_033310375.1 Conus canariensis | reverse complement strand
ATGTACATAAACGTCATACAAGGTTATAAAACACATAACGCACCTTATCTCAAATCCATCAAATCATGATGTCTGGAAATGCAGATTACATTGACCAATTTCATGATGTCTGGAGAATGCAGATTACACTGACCAATTTCATGATGTCTGGGAATACAGATTACACTGACCAATTTCATGATGTCTGGAGAATGCAGATTACACTGACCAATTTCATGATGTCTGGAGAATGCAGATTACATTGACCAATTTCATGATGTCTGGAGAATGCAGATTACATTGACCAATTTCATGATGTCTGGAGAATGCAGATTACACTGACCAATTTCATGATGTCTGGAGAATGCAGATTACACTGACCAATTTCGTGATGTCTGGAGAATGCAGATTACACTGACCAATTTCATGATGTCTGGAGAATGCAGATTACACTGACCAATTTCATGATGTCTGGAGAATGCAGATTACACTGACCAAATTCAGCATCACATTGTTCTGATCTGGCAACAAGGTCGTGGAAAACATGTCAACGTTAAGGAAAAAAAGTACATACATTATTTATGATAAGCATTATCCTTCTAACAATTTAATATATGGGTCCCATTTTGTCTGGTAGTTTGCATAATTCATCTCCATTAGGGACATATATTTCTCCATTTTATATTTATAGTCCAGCTCCTTCGAAAACATGTTAAGATGTGGCTTTGTTTTATTATGCTATGTCACACTATGCTATGGGTGCTGGAATGATGTGGCTGACATATGCTATGTCACACTATGCTATGGGTGCTGGAATGATGTGGCTGAATATGCTATGTCACACTATGCTATGGTGTGCTATGTACACTTGCTATGGTGCTGGAATGATTGGCTGACATATGCTAGTTACACTATGCTATGGGTGCTGGAATGATGTGGCTGACATATGCTATGTTACACTATGCTATGGGTGCTGGAATGATGTGGCTGACATATGCTATATCACACTATGCTATGGGTGCTGGAATGATGTGCCAAGTGGATGACTGGTGCTGCCAGCAACAGAGATGCGGACTTTGAACAAGGTAGTGGTAGCAGTAGCAGTGGTGGTGGTGGAGGAGATAGTAGTAGTAGTAGTAGTAGTAGTAGTAGTAGTAGTGGTGGTGGTGGTGGTGGTGGTGGTCGTGATGGTAGCGTAGTAGTAGTAATGGTAGTGGTGGGGGTGGTGGGGTAGTATTAGTAGTAATTGTAGTAGTAGTTGTAGTATAAGTAGTGGTAGTGTAGTAATAGTAATAATAGTAGTGTGGTGGTGGTGGTGGAAGTAGTAGTAGTAGAGCAGCAGCAGCAGCAGCAGCAGTGTTATTAGTACCAGTAGTAGTAGCAGTAGTAGTAGTAGTAGTAGTAGTAGTAGTAGTAGTGTAGTATAGTAGTGATGGTAATACTAGTTAAAATAGTGATAGAAGTAGTAGTAGAGTAAGCAGCAGCAGCAGCAGCAGCAACAGTAGTGTATAGTAGTAGTAGTAGTAGTAGGAGTAGGAGTAGTAGTAGTAGTAGTGTTGTTGTTGTTGTTGTTGTTGCTGATGCTGATGCTGTTCTTGTTGTTGTTGCTGTTGTTGCAGTTGTTGTCGTTGTTGTAGGAGAAGGAGGAGGAGGAGCAGTAATTCTTAGTTGCATTAACCATTGTCGTTCTCGTCATAGTAATAGTAATGGTAGTAGCAGTATTAATAGTAGCTGTAGTAATAGTAGAGTTAGTAGTGGTTGTTGTTATTGTTGTTGTTGTTGTTGTTTTGTTTATCTTGTTGTTGTGTTGTTGTTGTTCTTCTTCTTCTTCTTCTTCTTCTTCTTCTTTCTTCTTCTTCTTCTTCTATTAACGCGTCACCATCCTCGTCTGTCTCTCTGTCTGTCTGCCTTCTCTCTCTCTCTCTCTCTCTCTCTCTCTCTCTCTCTCTTCTCTCTCTCTCTCTCTCTCTCTCTCTCTCTTTATTTATTTCTTCAGGTACCAAACGAGAGATGGCGGTGACCAAGATGCTGATGGTGGTCTGTTTGTTGTACGTGGTCACCACGACTCCCTCCGTCACCCAGCGTTTCTTCAGGACTTTGGTGCCAGGCTATTTACCTTCAGGTCAGTCTCAATGCCTGCCTCTGCACCATAGTGCCAGGCTATTTACCTTCAGGTCAGTCTCAATGCCTGCCTCTACACCATAGTGCCAGACTATTTACCTTCAGGTCAGTCTCAATGCCTGCCTCTGCACCATGGTGCCAGGCTATTTACCTTCAGGTCAGTCTGAATGCCTGCCTTGCAGCATGGTGCCAGGCTATTTACCTCCAGGTCAGTCTCAATGCCTGCCTCTACATCACCATAGTGCCAGGCTATTTACCTTCAGGTCAGTCTGAATGTCTGCCTCTGCACCATGATGCCAGGCTATTTACCTTCAGGTCAGTCTCAATGCCTGCCACTACACCATAGTGCCAGACTATTTACCTTCAGGTCAGTCTGAATGTCTGCCTCTGCACCATGGTGCCAGGCTATTTACCTTCAGGTCAGTCTGAATGCCTGCCTCTACACCATGGTGCCAGACTATTTACCTTCAGGTCAGTCTCAATGCCTGCCTCTACACCATAGTGCCAGACTATTTACCTTCAGGTCAGTCTGAATGTTTTCCTCTGCACTATGGTGCCAGGCTATTAACCTTCATGTCAGTCTGAATGCCTGCCTCTAAAGGTGCAGTCACACCAGCCTTCTCTGTAGTATGATTAGTTTGGACAAAGCTGTCTTAAAGGGCAAAGGAGTTGCGAAGTCAAAGGTGTTCTCACATAAAGTATCTACATCCCTGGCTCGTGCTGGTCGGTGACGACACTGCCTGGAATGACAGTGATAGTGTTGGACAGGTCAGTACAATCTCTTTCAGTGACATCACTGCCTGAAATGACAGTGATAGTGTTGGACATGTCAGTGCAATCTCTTTCAGTGACGACACTGCCTCAAATGACAGTGATAGTGTTGGACAGGTCAGTGCAATCTCTTTCAGTGACGACACTGCCTCAAATGACAGTGATAGTGTTGGACAGGTCAGTGCCATCTCTTTCAGTGACGTCACTGCATGAAATGACAGTGATAGTGTTGGGGTCAGTCAATCTCTTTCAGTGAAGTCACTGCCTGAAATGACAGTGAGGTGTTGGACAGGTCAGTGCAATCTCTTTCAGTGACGTCACTGCATGAAATGACAGTGATAGTGTTGGGGTCAGTACAATCTCTTTCAGTCACGGCCATCGTTCTGAAATGCAGTGCGCGCCCCCTAAGACAGCCGACAATCATTATCCACCCCGTAAGACAGCCGACAATCATATCCACCCCCTAAGACAGCCGACAATCATTATCCACCCCCTAAGACAGCCGACAATTATTATCCATCCCTAACAGCCAACAATCATTATCCACCCCTAACACAGCCGACAATCATTATCCACCCCCTAAGACAGCCACAATCATTATCCATCCCTAGCACAGCCACCCCGTAAGACAGCCGACAATCATTATCCATCCCTAACAGCCAACAATCATTATCCACGCCCTAACACAGCCGACAATCATCATCCACCCCCTAACACAGCCGACGATTTTATCCACCTCTAGACAGCGAATTCATCATCCACCCCTAACAGCAGACAATCATTATCTACCCCCTAACACAGTCTACGATCATTATCCACCCCTAAGAAAGCCGACAATCATCATCCACCCCCTAAGACAGCCGACAATCCTTATCCACCCACTGTGCGTGTGTGTGAGTGTGTGCGTGTGTGTGTGTGTGTGTGTGTGTGTGTGTGTGTGAGTGTGTGTGTGCGTGTTGTGTTTTGTGTGTGAAATTCAGCTGCCTCCAGGGCTCTCTTTTGGCCAAGACGAGAATGGCTTTCTGTGTTATTTATTTTGAATATGACACCTTTTATTGCTATTTCGTATATATATTTTTAACACTTTGAGCTTTGTCAGTATTATTCCATTACATATGTTAAAGATCTATCGTTTAGAATACTCTAATACATGTCTCTTTCATGTGTGTCCATGTGGTTGTTGATTTTTTTTTTGCATAATTGATAAGGGACTAGTATATAAGTGACTTGTTTAATGTTGATTTTTGTTTGTCGAAGGGGTTTTGTTTGTCTGTGTGTTTCTGGTGTTGTCTGATTAGTTATCTGTTTTGAAAGTTGAGCAGCATCGAGGTCTCTTCGTTGGGCAGCATAGGGATCATCTTAACATGAATCTGACAACCAGTATATAGGTACATCTCTCCGTGTATGGTGATAGTTCAGAAGGCTATGGGCAGTATAGAGATCATTAATCTGACAACCAGTATATAGGTACATCTCTCGTGTATGTGATAGTTTCAGGGGCTATGGGCGTATAGCGATCATTAATCTGCCAACTGTATATAGGTACATCTCTCCGTGTATGGTGATAGTTCAGAAGGTTATGGGCAATATAGAGATCATCTTAACATGAATCTGACAACCAGTATATAGGTACATCTCTCTGTGTATGGTGATAGTTGTGAAGGCTACGAGCAGTATAGGATCACTTTAACATGAACCTGACAACCAGTATATAGGTACATCTCTCCGTGTATGGTGATAGTTGTGAAGCTATGAATAGTATAGGGAAACTTTTTAACATAAATCTCACAACCAGTTGCGTAGGTTCATCTTCTGTGTATGGTGATAGTTGTGAATTCTATGAACAGTATAGGGATCTTTTAACATAATCTCACCAGTGTGCGTAGGTTCATCTCTCTGTGATGGTGATAGTTGTGGATTCTATGAACACAGGAATCTTTTTAACATAATTCTCACAACCAGTGTGCGTAGGTTCATCGTTCTGTGTATGGTGATAGTTGTGAATTCTATGAACAGTATAGGGATCTTTTTAACACAATCTCACAACCAGGGTGGGTAGGTTCATCTCTCTGTGCATGGTGATAGTTGTGGATTCTATGAACAGTACAGGATCTTTTTAACATAAATCT
>CM065736.1:2218412-2233412 GCA_033310375.1 Conus canariensis | reverse complement strand
TTATATATCTATATATGTAGGCCTCCGTTGGTCATAGCTGACCATGGACATAGTGTATCCGACCTAAGATTACCTATCTGTGCAGGCTGTCTGCTTAACTTGAGAACCGTCGTCTGTTGCTGTAGAGACTGATGCGAGAGTGGCAGTCTCTGTCGCAGCGGTCACATCTGTATGTTGACACTGGTTTGAAGGCTCGCTTTTCTGCTGCAGCAGCTGTCAGTTTGTCTTCGCCAATCTGCAGCTGTTTCTTGAGAGTGCTTCTCCAGCTCTTGTGGTCTGCTGCCAGGTCCTCCCAGGACTCAGTGTTGATCTTAAGCGCCTTCATGCATCTTTTGCAAACGTCTTTGTATCTCAGCTGTGGACAGCCAATGCTTCTCGGCCCTGTGGCAAGCTCTCCATTGGGGACATCTTTTGGGATGCGACCATCCTCCATGTGATGAACGTGGCCCAGCCAACGCAGCCGATAAGGATGCAAAAAGAAAGAGAATGATGAGAAGAAGAAAGAAAATCGGTTTTGAAATGCAATGAAATGACTACAGCAAACGGGAAACTGTCTTTGGCAAAGCTGTATTCCTCATGCAGACAACTGGGAAAAAAATACATGGAAATATTGTAAAACACTGTAAGCTTTGAACTTTCTGTAAAGAAGGTGTGTATGTCTTTCGTATTCCTAAGAATGGAAGATGGTCAACTACATGTTGGAAGAAAAAGGTCCATTGGTGTTTGCGCACATCTGCTGTTGCTGGCCCTGTGAGTGATTGTTAGCCTGAGGTACATGGGTAGACCTGGAACTTCTTTACTCACAGTGATTGTTAGCCTGGGGTACATGAGTAGACCTGGAACTTCTTTACTCATAGTGATTGTTAGCCTGGGGTACATGAGTAGACCTGGAACTTCTTTACTCATAGTGATTGTTAGCCTGTGGTACATGAGTAGACCTGGAACTTCTTTACTCTAGTGATTGTTAGCCTGGGGTACATGCGTAGACTGGAACTTCTTTACTCACAGTGATTGTTAGCCTGGGGTACAACAGTAAACCTGGAACTTCTTTACTCATAGTGATTGTTAGCCTGGGGTACATGGGTAGACCTGAAACTTCTTTACTCATAGTGATTGTTAGCCTGTGGTACATGGTAGACCTGGAACTTCTTTAGTCATAGTGATTGTTAGCCTGTGGTACATGAGTAGACCTGGAACTTCTTAACTCATAGCAAAGTGTCCTCGTCTGTTCCATGTATCGTTTGTCTGCATATCAGCTTGGTGAATCGGTACCATAGACAGCATCAGTCCAGTGTTGTGTGAGAGTTATTGTTTCACCACAAAAGCAAAAGCTAATTTCCTTGTTCATCAACTAAGTATTTGAAACAGCTCCATAATTCCTACCAAACCCATCATTCCCATGTCCAAGAAAGTGAATAATTTTCATTGCTTGGTTTTCAGTCATCAGTCATCTTTCTTGAGTGTGAATACATTTCATTGCTTGGTTTTCAGTAATCAGTCATCTTTCTTATTGTCTTATTGCTTGATGTTCAGTAATTAGTCATCTTTCTTATTATTGTATTGTTTGGTTTTCAGTAATCGGTCATTTTTATTGTTTTATTGTTTGGTTTCCTGTAATCAGTCATCTGTCTTATTATCTCATTGTTTGGTTATCAGTAATCAGTCATCTTTCTCATTGATTTTTCGTTTGGTTTTCAGTAATCAGTCATTTTTTTTCTTTCCAATAGGATGGAGATAGAGCACAGGGGTGGTGTATGCAGAGTACTGAAAGCGCCAAGTGTTACAGACAGTGAAGTCGTTGTCTACATATCCATCCATCAATCTTCTCCTTCTGTCATTCTCTTTTCTCTGTTTACCATAGGACTCAGGACCGGTCCCCGCTAAGGGCCGTCTTACAACTCGACGTTACACCGTCTTCACAGAAATGTCGGAGAAAGAAGCAGTATTCCAATTCACGTCAACTAAGACTGCAATTACAGTGCCTCAAACGCATCACTACCATAAATTTCATATGGAACAGACTGCCAACAACGCAAACACCAAAGTTAAAAATTGACTTAAAAAAAAAGAAGACATCGTATTGGGGCAAGCAGAGAGAGAGAGAGAGAGAGAGAGAGAGAGAGAAAGAGAGACAGACAGACAGACAGAGACAGAGACAGACAGACAGACAGAGAGAGAGAGAGAGAGAGAGAGAGAGAGAGAGAGAGTCAATGGTTTTACCAGTCCGACAACTGTGCACTGCATAGCTGAATCAGCTTCAGAGGTCAACACCAAATCAGCAGTAAATATGTCCAAGTAGGAATCATAATCATCCGGAAAACACACATCGGCTTCCCAGTAGACCCTACGAATCAGAAGCAGGTTCCCACCTTCTCCTCCATGCAAGCCTGTCTCTGGCAGCAGATCTTGAGGGAGACATCCGGGAATTCCAGAGTAGTTTTCTTACGATGGCTTGTCTTTTTATCACACACCAAACACAATACAGAGAAGAAGTCAACGGGATGTTGGCGGCCAGGAACACAGCATAGAGTGATCCGACATGGCACGTTGGCTTAGTGTAGGCATGTTTTCCGACCTGTGTGTAGTTTTCAAAGCATCCCGCATAACACAGAGGTAGGCAGGCCGTTCAGAGGATGACTGAAGACGTGTTCACTGAACTCGTGCTGGCTGGACTGGTGCCTTCTGTCTCATTGTCAGTGCTCTTTCAGCAGCACTGCACCAGTGCTGGACCTCATTTGCCCTGAAGACAAACCAGCCCAGGCCCGTCCTGGGGTCACCTGTGCCAGAACAGACTGCATGGAGTTTGGTAATGTCAAGTTGTCTGAAGCAGCTCACCAAACCTGGAATAAACAGGCACCTGCATGCGATAAACTGGCACCTGCATGGGGTAAATAGGCACCTGCATGTGGGTGGGGAAAGTTGAGTGGCACCCTGAGTCACGTCTGTTCAGTCCATGAGAAGTGACCTTGTGGTCCCCCCCCCTTCCCCCTCCTCCCTGTCCTACCCCCTTTGACAGTATAGCTCACTCAGATCATGGTAAGAGTTAGCTGGCACTGAAAAATCCTACAAACAAAAGGCTCTGAATCTCCGACCTCCAAGTCTGCCGCCCGTGACAAACTGGACTGCTGTTAGTACTTGGGTAACAGTACCCTACATACAAATCCTACATTACCTTAAATAGGAATCTCCTTGTTTGTTCTGAATGCTTTGTGTTGTCATTACAAACTGAATTGCTCTAATTACTTGGGTAACAGTACCCTAAATGCATATCCTACATTACTTTAAATAAAAACCTCCTAGCTTGTTCTGAATGCTCTGTGTTGTCATTTTAACTAAGTGACTCGGTGTCGTAAGCAGTATTCGTTTTGAGCTATGGGACGTCTATCTACTTCATACAGAGGGATAACAGACTCTTCCAGATCCGTCCCAACTTAAAGAGTTCCTCTATCTACCTCTGATGGTCGCCAGGAAGAAACGGATTTATGCCGGCTGCACACCGGCCATTCGTATTTTGCTCATTCGTACCTTTCAAACAGTGAAGAAGCTCCATGGTGCATTCCATGTCATTACCACTCACAATGAAACATATTCTTTCAGAGTGTTGGGACTTGCATGATCTAAGACACAAACATTTTACAGCAGATTCCATGAAAATTTTGTTCAGAGATGTTCTACCCGGTGTGATCTTTGAATTTCTGAAAGAGATTAACATTTTTCATCTGATCTGAGATTTTACAGTGGAAAGTTTTTAACAACATTTCGGGTGTATTTTAGATGTATTTTAAAGGGTTGTGTGAATGAATGACTTGTGAGTTGACTTCAACGCGACGACAGCCCTGATGTGGCCCTTTGCGATCGGCTGGGCTACAAGCAACATTATCTTACCTTACCTTTATCTATTTCATTATGGGAACAAGAGTTACCCTGATTGTTCGTTAATCAAAAATCCTACAATTAAATATTGTGTGTGGAAATGGAACACAACGGCTTCACAGCTCGCAGCCAGCAACAAATGGCGCTGGTCTTTGTGCCTACGTCACATGATCCCAGCTAATGGCACTGGTCTTTGTGCCTACGTCACATGATCCCAGCTAATGGCGCTGGTCTTTGTGCCTACGTCACATGATCCCAGCTAATGGCGCTGGTCTTTGTGCCTACGTCACATGATCCCAGCTAATGGGGCTGGTCTTTGTGCCTACGTCACATGATACCAGCTAATGGGGCTGGTCTTTGTGCCTACGTCACATGATCCCAGCTAATGGCGCTGGTCTTTGTGCCTACGTCACATGATACCAGCTAATGGCGCTGGTCTTTGCACCTACGTCACATGATCCCAGCTAATGGCGCTGGTCTTTGTACCTACGTCACATGATCCCAGCTAATGGCGCTGGTCTTTGTGCCTACAGTCACATGATCCCAGCTAATGGGGCTGGTCTTTGTACCTACGTCACATGATCCCACCTAATGGGGCTGGTCTTTGCGCCTACGTCACATGATCCCAGCTAATGGGGCTGGTCTTTGCGCCTACGTCACATGATCCCAGCTAATGGCGCTGGTCTTTGTACCTACGTCACATGATCCCAGCTAATGGCGCTGGTCTTTGTACCTACGTCACATGATCCCGGCTAATGGCACTGGTCTTTGTGCCTACGTCACATGATCCCAGCTAATGGCGCTGGTCTTTGTGCCTACGTCACATGATCCCAGCTAATGTCGCTGGTCTTTGTGCCTACGGTCACATGATCCCAGCTAATGGGGCTGGTCTTTGTACCTAGGTCACCTGATCCCACCTAATGGGGCTGGTCTTTGCGCCTACGTCACATGATCCCAGCTAATGGGGCTGGTCTTTGCGCCTACATCACATGATCCCAGCTAATGGCGCTGGTCTTTGTATCTACGTCACATGATCCCAGCTAATGGCGCTGGTCTTTGTACCTACGTCACATGATCCCGGCTAATGGCACTGGTCTTTGTGCCTACGTCACATGATCCCAGCTAATGGCGCTGGTCTTTGTGCCTACGTCACATGATCCCAGCTAATGTCGCTGGTCTTTGTGCCTACGGTCACATGATCCCAGCTAATGGGGCTGGTCTTTGTACCTAGGTCACCTGATCCCACCTAATGGGGCTGGTCTTTGCGCCTACGTCACATGATCCCAGCTAATGGGGCTGGTCTTTGCGCCTACATCACATGATCCCAGCTAATGGCGCTGGTCTTTGTACCTACGTCACATGATCCCAGCTAATGGCGCTGGTCTTTGTACCTACGTCACATGATCCCGGCTAATGGCGCTGGTCTTTGTGCCTACGTCACATGATACCAGCTAATGGCGCTGGCCTTTGTGCCTACGTCACATGATCCCAGCTAATGGCGCTGGTCTTTGTGCCTACGTCACATGATCCCAGCTAATGGCGCTGGTCTTTGTACCTACGTCACATGATCCCGGCTAATGGCACTGGTCTTTGTGCCTACGTCACATGATCCCAGCTAATGGCGCTGGTCTTTGTGCCTACGTCACATGATCCCAGCTAATGTCGCTGGTCTTTGTGCCTACGGTCACATGATCCCAGCTAATGGGGCTGGTCTTTGTACCTAGGTCACCTGATCCCACCTAATGGGGCTGGTCTTTGCGCCTACGTCACATGATCCCAGCTAATGGGGCTGGTCTTTGCGCCTACATCACATGATCCCAGCTAATGGCGCTGGTCTTTGTACCTACGTCACATGATCCCAGCTAATGGCGCTGGTCTTTGTACCTACGTCACATGATCCCGGCTAATGGCACTGGTCTTTGTGCCTACGTCACATGATCCCAGCTAATGGCGCTGGTCTTTGTGCCTACGTCACATGATCCCAGCTAATGTCGCTGGTCTTTGTGCCTACGGTCACATGATCCCAGCTAATGGGGCTGGTCTTTGTACCTAGGTCACCTGATCCCACCTAATGGGGCTGGTCTTTGCGCCTACGTCACATGATCCCAGCTAATGGGACTGGTCTTTGCGCCTACATCACATGATCCCAGCTAATGGCGCTGGTCTTTGTACCTACGTCACATGATCCCAGCTAATGGCGCTGGTCTTTGTACCTACGTCACATGATCCCGGCTAATGGCGCTGGTCTTTGTGCCTACGTCACATGATCCCAGCTAATGGCGCTGGTCTTTGTGCCTACGTCACATGATCCCAGCTAATGGCGCTGGTCTTTGTGCCTACGTCACATGATCCCAGCTAATGGCGCTGGTCTTTGTACCTACGTCACATGATCCCAGATAAACCCACACAGCTGCCTAACGGCCAGTGGAGCCCTGACCACCAGCAGTCCTGGCACCATGGAACCCTCACCACCAGCAGTCCTGGCACCATGGAACCCTCACCACCAACAGTCCTGGCACCATGGAGCCCTGACCACCAACAGTCCTGGCACCATGGAGCCCTGACCACCAGCAGTCCTGGCACCATGGAGCCCTGACCACCAACAGTCCTGGCACCATGGAGCCCTGACCACTAACAGTCCTGGCACCATGCAGCCCTGACCACCAACAGTCCTGGCACCATGGAGCCCTGACCACCAACAGTCCTGGCACCATGCAGCCCTGACCACCAGCAGTCCTGGCACCATGGAGCCCTGACCACCAGCAGTCCTGGTACCATGGAACCCTGACCACCAGCAGTCCTGGCACCATGGAGCCCTGACCACCAGCAGTCCTGGCACCATAGAGCCCTGACCACCAGCAGTCCTGGCACCATGGAGCCCTGACCACCAACAGTCCTGGCACCATGCAGCCCTGACCACCAGCAGTCCTGGCACCATGCAGCCCTGACCACCAGCAGTCCTGGCACCATGCAGCCCTGACCACCAGCAGTCCTGGCACCATGGAGCCCTGACCACCAACGGTCCTGGCACCATGCAGCCCTGACCACCAGCAGTCCTGGCACCATGCAGCCCTGACCACCAACAGTCCTGGCACCATGGAGCCCTGACCACCAGCAGTCCTGGCGCCATGGAGCCTTCACCACCAGCAGTCCTGGCACCATGGAGCCTTCACCACCAGCAGTCCTGGCACCATGGAGCCCTGACTACCAGCAGTCCTGGCTCCATGGAGCCCTGACTACCAGCAGTCCTGGCACCATCATGCGTGGGTAGCGCTGAGTTGCAGGCCTTCTTCACTCACACCAAACACTACCTGGAGACGATCGTCTGCACGTCTGCACGTCAGTCTGTCTGTCTGTCTACGTCCTACGAATGTGCTGTCCAATCGGACGCGAACCGTGTCTTCACACGAGTCGCAGACACACGTCACCAACGCATCCCATTGGACATCACATGGAGGTTCTGTTTACCAGATGGAGACAAGCACCTGGTGGTCGTTGTGCTTGACGTTGACTTTGCTGACGCTGGCTGACAATGACTGACACTGGCTGTCCTCTGACAATAACTTTGCTGACTCTAGCTGTCCTCTGACAATGACTTTGCTGACGCTGGCTGACAATGACTGACACTGGCTGTCCTCTGACAATAACTTTGCTGACTCTAGCTGTCCTCTGACAATGACTTTGCTGACTCTGGCTGACAATGACTGACTCTGGCTGTCCTCTGACAATGACTTTGCTGACGCTGGCTGACAATGACTTTGCCGACTCTGGCTGTCCTCTGACAATGACTTTGCTGACTCTGGCTGTCCTCTGACAATGACGTTTCTGACGCTGGCTGACAATGACTTTGCTGACTCTGGCTGACAATGACTGACTCTGGCTGTCCTCTGACAATGACTTTGCTGACTCTGGCTGACAGTGACTTTGCTGACTCTGACTGACAATTATTGACTCTGGCTGTGACAATGACTTTGCTGACTCTGGCTGTGCTCTGACAATGACTTTGCTGACTCTGGCTGACAATGATTGACTCTGGCTGTCTTCTGACAATGACTGGTGACTCTGGCTGACAATGACTGACTCTGGCTGTGCTCTGACAATGACTGGTGACTCTGGCTGACAATGACTGACTCTGGCTGTCTTCTGACAATGACTGGTGACTCTGGCTGACAATGACTGACTCTGGCTGTCTTCTGACAATGACTGGTGACTCTGGCTGACAATGACTGACTCTGGCTGTCTTCTGACAATGTCTTTGCTGACTCTGACTGACAATGACTGACTCTAGCTGTCCTCTGATAATAACTTTGCTGACTCTGGCTGACAATGTCTTTGCTGACTCTGGCTGTCCTCTGACAATGACACTGCTGACTCTGGCTGACAATGATTTTGCTGACTCAGGCTGACAATGACTTTGCTGACTCTAGCTGTCCTCTGACAATGACTTTGCTGACTCTGGCTGTCCTCTGACAATGACTTTGCTGACTCTGGCTGACAATGACTTTGCTGACTCTGGCTGTCCTCTGACAATGACTTTGCTGACTCTGGCTGACAATGACTTTGTTGACTCTGGCTGACATTGACTTTGCTGACTCTGGCTGACGATGACTTTGCTGACACTGGCTGACAATGACTTTGCTGACTCTGACTAACAATGACTTTGCTGACTCTGGCTGACATTGACTTTGCTGACTCTGGCTGACAATGACTTTGCTGACTCTGGCTGACAATGACTTTGCTGACTCTGGCTGACGATGACTTTGCTGACTCTGGCTGACAATGACTTTGCTGACTCTGGCTGCTGACTCTGGCTGACGATGACTTTGCTGACTCTGGCTGAAAATGACTTTGCTGACTCTGGCTGACGATGACTTTGCTGACTCTGGCTGACAATGACTTTGCTGACTCTGGCTGACCATGACTTTGCTGACTCTGGCTGACCATGACTTTGCTGACTCTGACTGTCCTCTCTGTGTCTCTGGGTCTGGTGATGGTCACTTCCTCCCTCACAGTCACCAGGCTGAAGGACCAGAGGGTTTGGCATCATCAGGAGGTCACCAGGCTGAAGGACAAGAAGGCCTGGCACCATCAGGAAGTTCATGGAGAAATGTATGCTGGAGAATAGATGGTGTCATGGAATGGGAGGTGGGGGTGGAGGGGAGGGGTGTAATTACAAATCTCTCTCTCTCTCTCTCTCTCTCTCTCTCTCTCTCTCTCTCTCTCTCTCTTCCTTAGCAGACATAATATAATTATGGATATTGTTTGGAGAAATTGAGCCAAAGGTTTGTGATAAGGTTTTATTTGGAAGATTATAGTCAAATGTAGAGTTAATTTTTCGCAATGTATTCGCTGGGTGAAACAGGATGAATTTGTAACCCGATGTTTTTGCTTTCCTTTTGATTTCTTTACTAACGAATTAGGTCTAACAGGCTACAGAGAAGTGACTTAGCTCTCACAGGTTACAGAGAAGTAGACATGGGGAACCATTTGCACATTACTATTTTGAGCTACAGTGGTCCATTGTCTGCTGTTGGCATTAGACAGAGGTAGCAGATCGTCCATGCAAAGCAGCAATGCCACAGTGTGTTTCATACTCTCCTTCTTCATCGTCCATTGCTGGCCTTCATACAATCATGTTATGAACACACACACACACACACACACACACACACACACACACACACACACACACACACACACACCTTTATGCACGTGCAGGTATACACACACAACAGCCCAGGATAGTTAACATGCTTTGCTAAATGTGCACAGAATAAATACAGGTCTGATAGCAACTTGAAATAAAACACATTAAGATGAAAATAAGCACATGAAGATTTTTCCCATAAATGATCAGTGTTTATCCTAGGATACAGAACACGGACCCAAAAACAAAGACACCAAGAACAGCAGAATATCTGAGGAATTAAGTCACGATTTTGACCGATCTCAGTTTCTGAAATGTTTTGTTTTTGCAATCCCAGTAAGGTTTCCATCCCAAGTTGATTTCTTGATCATGACAAAATCAAGATATTTTGTGATTTCTTGTGCGTAACAAAATCAAGATATTTTGTGATTTCTTGTCCGTAACAAAATCAAGATATTTGCCATTCCACAAATATTCCAAGAGTTTTATCGCTGTCACATTTTCAAATTATTCCTGGTTCACAAGATTTTCTTTTACCTGGAATCAACCGAGGGGTTTGTTGTGGCTGGTGGTGGTGGTAATGTTGTTGGCGGCTGTGGTGTTGTTGTCAGTGTAGTTGTGATTGTTAATATTGTTCTTGTGTGACATTCAGTGGAAGAACATTTCCGTCACTCTATCGAAAAATCTGTCATTTGTTCTTAAGCAGCGTCGATGTCAACATTATCTCTGTATTAGGAAGCATTATATTGTATAACAAGTTCATTGAGGTCATCCCTGTACAAGGCAACACTTAGTTTAGCATTATATTCTTTATTTTTTAATCTACAGTCTACAAGCCCCTGAACAGCGTTGAATTTGGGAGACGTTTCGTTTCTCATTGATATAAGTATGTACCAAATTTAGCGACTAATATGAGGAACTGTCGTATGCCGTCCTGATTTTGCGTATTTTTCGACACTGCAAATTACAAGATAATTAGTCAATGCTGACTTCGTGAGCATTTTCGTAATTTCTATTCTCTGATTCCTTAAGTCTTTCCAAATGTCTCATACACATTAATTGTTCTATAAAGAAATAATCTGTCGGGTCTCTTTCATCATTTCATGTCCATTGTCGTGTGTGATATTCTCATAGCATTCAGCACAGTGTTTGCAATTATTCCATGAAAGATTCTTGTCACAAACTGTTTCAGCATGATATCTGATGGCCTTTTGGTTATAGCTTATGGGCCCTGAATCTTAAGGAGAACGAGATGTTCTAATGACTTCTAATGACTCACGTAAGCTCCGAATAAATACAGTGCACTAAAACAAAGTTACAAGTGAACCCAAACAGAAACCCAAGCTAACTGAACAAGGGATGCTGTCATTAAAACAAAGTTACAAGTGAACCCAAACAGAAACCCAAGCTACACTGAACAAGGGATGCAGTCAGCCTGGGGTGTGATAAATTCATACTATTGTTGACTATTCATGTTATCCAATATTTTAAAAAAAACTTGGAAAACAAACTGGACTGTACAGGGATGACGGCCTTGCCGCTCTGAATGACAACCCTAGGAATATTGAAAAAAAGAAAAAAGATATTGGGTAACATGAATAGTCCGACAAGTTCGCAAGTTTCGGGACCATCATATGATCCCATACGATTTTCATATGATCATATGTTTTTCCATACAAAGAAAACCTTACTGTACAGTAGAAATGAAACCTGGATTAAGAGCACAAGCAGGAACTCAACTTTTGATGTTACAATGGGATCATATGATGGTGCCGAAACTTGCGAACTTGTCGGACTATTCATGTTATCCAATATTTAAAAAAATAACTTGGAAACCAAACTGGACTGTACAGGGATGACGGCTTTGCCGCTCTGAATGACAACCCTAGGAATATTGAAAATAAGAACAAAGAATTGTGTAAAATTTTCCACAACCAAAACTTAAAAATCACCATAGAAGCAAACAAAAAGATAGTGAACTATTTAGACATAACGTTAGACCTCAACCAACATACATATAAACCATACAAAAAAAACAAATGATACGCCTGTTTATGTAAACATCAAAAGCAATCACCCACCTTCCATACTGAAAACAATACCCAGAGGCATAAATAAAAGACTATCTAATTTGTCATGTAACGAAACAGCATTCAACAATGCTACAGCTGAATACCAAGAGGCGTTACATAAAAGTGGCTACAATTATGAATTACGATACGATCCAGACAATGATACAAACAGATGCAGAAAGAACAGGAAAAGGAAAATCATATGGTACAATCCCCCATATGATGGAAGAGTCAAAACAAATGTAGGGAAAGAATTTTTTTTAATCTTGACATCATCTTTCCCAAAAGACCACAAATCATTTAAGATATTCAACAAAAACAACATCAAATTATCATATTCATGTATGCCGAATCTTAAAAATATCATTGATTGAGCAAATAAAATGAAAAGCAGCACAGAGAAAAATGAGGGTGACGAAAGGAAATCTTGCAACTGTACCAAAAAAAGAACAGTGTCCCCTAAACAACAAATGCCTCTACAACAACATTGTGTACCAAGCCACTGTAATATCAGATAACGCAGAAGAAACATATGTAGGTATCACTGAAAATCAATTCAAAACTAGATATGCAAACCCTAAACAATCATTCAACAAAGAAAGATACAAAAAAACAAACAGAACTGAGTAAATACATTTGGAAACTTAAAGATAAAAACACAGACTACAACATATCTTGGAAAATCTTAAAAAGAGCAGCACCATACAATAACATTTCAAAAAGATGTAATCTATGCCTAACAGAGAAAAACATTATACTATGTAAACCACAATTAGCAACTTTAAATATTAAAACAGAAATGGTTAACAATTGCAGACACAGATGGAAGTTTTTATCAGTGAACAAAATCAAAAACACCTGAGAAGCACATGCAACACATACATATATCATCTCTGTGTGTGTGTGTGTGTGTGTGTGTGTGTGTGTGTGTGTGTGTGTGTGTGTGTGTGTGTGTGTGTGTGTGTGTGTGTGTGATCCACACACCAACACCAACACACCACACACACACACACACACACACACACACACACACACACACACACACAACACACACAACACCACACACTTACAAAGAGAGAGGGGGACAGACGAGGACAGAGAGAGATTCAGAGACAGACAGACAGAGAGAGATGCAGACAGACAGAGACAGACAGACATACAGACAGACAGACACAGACAGAGAGAGCGAATCAGACAAAGACAGAGAGATACAGACAGAGAGAGACAGACAGTCAGACACAGACAGAGAGATACAGACAGAGACAGAGGCATACATACAGACAGACGAAGAGAAGAGCCAGAAGACAGGCCAAGAGACTGGCAATAGACTTGTCCCAACACAGGGCGGGAGACGGGCAATAGACTTGTCCCAACACAGGGCGGTATACTGGCATTAGACTTGTCCCAACACAGGGCGGTATACTGGCATTAGACTTGTCCCAACACAGGGCGGGAGACTGGCATTAGACTTGTCCCAACACAGGGCGGTAACTGCCATAGACTTGTCCCAACACAGGGCGGGAGACTGGCATTAGACTTGTCCCAACACAGGGCGTATACTGGCATTAGACTTGTCCCAACACAGGGCGGAGACTGACATTAGACTTGTCCCAACTCAGGGCAGTATACTGGCATTAGAATTGTCCCAACACAGGGCGGTATACTGGCATTAGACTTGTCCCAACACAGGGCGGAGAACTGGCATTAGACTTGTCCCAACACAGGGCGGTATACTGGCATTAGACTTGTCCCAACACAGGCGGAGACTGGCATTAGACTTGTCCAACACAGGCGGAACTGGCATTAGACTTGTCCCAACACAGGCGGTATACTGGCATTAGACTTGTCCCAACACAGGGCGGGAGAGGGGGAACTGGCCATAGACTTGTCCCAGCACAGGGCGGTATACTGACATTAGACTTGTCCCAACACAGGGCGGGAGACTGCCAATAGACTTGTCCCAACACAGTGCGAGAGACTGGCAATAGACTTGTCCCAACACAGGGCGAGCGACTGGCGTTATACTTGTCCCAACACAAGGCGGAGACAGGACTGCCGTGAGCACGGGTCACTGGCTGCTGACCTTGAAAGGCTTCATCCCCCTGCTGGCCACTTGACTGTCGGACTTGACCATCGCCTGCAGCCGGGTATCGGGAATTGTGCCAGAGCCGGACATGCAGGTGAGTGGCAGTAAACAACACTGAGGACTGTTGAGGTTCTGGCGGAGTGCAGTGCCTTAGCCGACACAGTTCTCAGTGACGCGGGAAATAGAGACTACTGTGTTCACACACACACACACACACACACACACACACACACACACACACACACACACACACACACACACACACACACACACCTGTATCACACACACACACACACACACACACACACACACACACACACACACACACACTACACACCACTGTATATATATATATATATATATATATATATATATGTGTGTGTGTGTGTGTGTGTGTGTGTGTGTGTGTGTGTGTGTGTGTGTGTGTGTGTGTGTGTGTTGGTCTTGGTTGGTCACTGTGATCTCTGAATATTTTCTGAAAACCATTACACCCCTTGTAGCCAAATTCACTGTGACAGCCAAGCTTCCCTTTCAGATGATGGAACGGGGTTTTCAAGTCCTTTACAGTGTTTGAACTTTGTCAGCAAATAATAACTTAAATCATTCTTTCCCTAAGGCAATCACAGAACAGAAAAGGTATTTCCCCCACTCTTTGGAGCTAACAAAAACGCAATATCACTCACGTGGATAGAAATATTTGAGAATGGCTTCCGTTTCAGTCAATGACTCTGACTCCGAGTCAAAAACTAACACTTTATAGTAATAAATAAAAACAAACAAACAAACAAAGGAGAAAAAAAAAGTCAAATCAGAAACGACAGACAGCTAAGAAAAGATAACCCAGTTTGTCAATGATATCTACAGAATTCTGTCCCCCTAAAACATGGAGGCGTGGCTTAGAGCGGGTGTAAAAGGTCTAGTTGCAAAGCGAGAGGACTGCAGGCGGAAATCTAAACAAATCTTAAATAAATGTTAGCGAACCGCCCAGAGAACGTGGACAAACGAGTCACAAGACGAAACACAACGCGTTTCGACCTCTTAGGTCTTCATCAGGTGAGACATAAACGAATAAAACAACGAAAATTCACTTAGCTTTGATCGCTCAGATCGCTTCACAGGGTTCAACGCCTTCTTCCTTGCGCTGAACCCTGTGAAGTGATCTGAAGCGATCAAAGCTAAGTGAATTTTCGTTGTTTTATTCGTTTATGTCTCACCTGATGAAGACCTAAGAAGTCGAAACGCGTTGTGTTTCGTCTTGTGACTCGTTTGTCCACGTTCTCTGGGCGGTTCGCTAACATTTATTTAAGATTTGGGTGTAAAAG
>CM065736.1:2203412-2205912 GCA_033310375.1 Conus canariensis | reverse complement strand
AACGAGTCAAGTATCATTTCATATTTGGGTAATCTCTATGGAACAATATCATACTGAAAAGTATATCTGGGTAACCTCTACGGAACAGTGTCACACTGAAAAGCATTTGTGGGTTATCTGTATGGAACAATATTACACTACGAAACATAAGTAGGTCATCTGTATGGAACAATATCACTCTGAAAAGCATTAGTGGCTTACCTCTATGGAACAATATTACACTGAAAAGCACTAGTGGGTTACCTCTATGGTACAATACCACACTACGAAACATAAGTAGGTCATCTGTATGGAACAATACCACACTGAAAAACATTAGTGGCTTACCTCTATGGAACAATATTACACTGAGAAGTATTAGGGGGTTATCTCTATGATACAGTATCACACTGAAAAGCATTAGTGGGTTACCTCTATGGTACAATACCACACTGAAAAGCTTTAGTGGGTTACCTCTATGGTACAATACCACACTGAAAAGCATCAGTGAGTCACCTGTATGGAACAATACCACACTGAAAAACATTAGTGAGTCACCTGTATGGAACAATACCACACTGAAAAGCATTAGTGAGTCACCTGTATGGAACAATACCACACTGAAAAGCATTAGTGAGTCAGCTCTATGGTACAATACCACACTGAAAAACATTAGTGAGTCATGTCTATCGAACAATACCACACTGAAAAGCATTAACGAGTCATGTCTATGGTACAATACCACACTGAAAAGCATTAGTGAGTCACCTCTATGGTACAATGCCACACTGAAAAAACATTAGTGAGTCATGTCTATCGAACAATACCACACTGAAAAGCATTAATGAGTCATGTCTATGGAACAATACCACACTGAAAAGCATTAGTGAGTCATCTCTATGGAACAATACCACACTGAAAAGCATTAGTGAGTCACCTCTCTGGCATTATCGTCGCTCATTCCAGCTCCTGATCTACATACACTGATGGCAGACAACATCAAGCTCTGCAGGAGGAGACACTGCATTGCTGCCGAGTCACATCGGTGATGTTCAGAGATGTCTGCTCTGTCACATCGGTGATGTTCAGAGATGTCTGCTCTGTCTCATCGGTGATGTTTAGAGGTGTCTGCCAAGTCACATCGGTGATGTTTAGAGGTGTCTGCCAAGTCACATCGGTGATGTTCAGAGGTGTCTGCCAAGTCACATCAGTGATGTTCAGAGGTGTCTGCTCTGTCACATCGGTGATGTTAGTTCGCGTCAATCGGTGATGTTCAAGTGTCTCTAAGTCACATCGGTGATGTTCAGAGGTGTCTGCCTAAGTCACATCGGTGATGTTCAGAGGTGTCTGCTCTGTCACATCGGTGATGTTAGAGGTGTCTGCCGTCACATCGTGATGTTAGAGTGTCTGCCTCACATCGTGATGTTCAGAGGTGTCTGCTCGTCACATCGTGATGTTCAGAGGTGTCTGCTCTGTCACATCGGTGATGTTCAGAGATGTCTGCTCTGTCACATCGGTGATGTTCAGAGGTGTCTGCTCTGTCACATCGGTGATGTTCAGAGGTGTCTGCTCTGTCACATCGGTGATGTTCAGAGGTGTCTGCTGTCACATCGGTGATGTTCAGAGGTGTCTGCTCTGTCACATCGGTGATGTTCAGAGGTGTCTGCTCTGTCACATCGGTGATGTTCAGAGGTGTCTGCTCTGTCACATCGGTGATGTTCAGAGGTGTCTGCTCTGTCACATCGGTGATGTTCAGAGTGTCTGCCTGTCACATCGGTGATGTTCAGAGGTGTCTGCTCTGTCACATCGGTGATGTTCAGAGGTGTCTGCTCTGTCACATCGGTGATGTTCAGAGGTGTCTGCCAAGTCACATCGGTGATGTTCAGAGGTGTGCTCTGCCAAGCTCCACATCGTGATGTTCAGAGGTGTCTGCCTCCGATCCATACACGTGAGCAGACCGACCAAGACACCCTTGAGCCTCCCACTAACGCAGAACAAACGTGATTGAGCTCTCCCTCCAGTGCGCACACCACCACGTCCATCTAACCACAGTCCTCACGGACTTGCCCATACCGGCGACCTCGACATGAATAGGCTAGACTCGGAAGGAAAATCAAAAGGGAGGTCTCCATGAGAGCACGGTATGAAGGGCCGGGGAATTTGATGCATTGTTTATATACTGACTGATGAGGAGGAGGAGGAGGATAATGATGATGATGATACCGATCTCCATTTTTTTTTTTTTTTTTTTTTTTTGCTGTCCCAACTTCTGCGCCACCTCAGAGGCAGTGCACCCACGCCGCTCATTCCGACACCCCGTCCACAGCCACAGCCCGGCAGGCTCCGCCGCAGCCCCGGCACCGGCAATCCACAGGGAGCAGTCAATGTCAAGCCGTCGAGAGGCAACCCACAGGAGGAGACACTGCACTGCTGCCGAGGCACTTCGGTGGTGTTCAGTGGCGCCTGTTCTGATCGAACATACGCAGGACACCACCTACTAAGCCCCCTACTGACGACAATA
>CM065736.1:2183412-2195912 GCA_033310375.1 Conus canariensis | reverse complement strand
AGATGCGCCACCTAACCACACAAATTACAAGAAGAAGAAGAAGAGAAGGAGACGAAGAAGACAACGACGACGACGACGGTGACGACGACGACGACGACGACGACGACGAAGAAGAAGAAGAAGAAGAAGAAGAAACCCACTATCTGCAGGCAAGAGGAACCAGTTGCAGTGAGCCAGGAGCATGACAGAACTCGGTGAAGCATGGAGCGTGCAGTCTTCACGCCCTCCAGTGGGCAGTCACTCCCATTGAGTGCAGCTGTGCTGGTCAACTGACCGCCACGCCCTCCGCTCCCCACTGGCCAAACGTGCTCCATATTTAGACAGCAGTCAGACCGGACACACTGACCCTTCGGGTATTTGCGACGCTCCTTTTGGCTGCCAACAGACACGTCAAAGAGCAGACAGGGGTCTCGCACTGCTGCACACAAACAAATCTGCAATGCTGGAAAACATCGTTTACCTCAATATTCCCTGCTGCTAACACATTGCCCTCTCTCTCTCTCTCTCTCTCTCTCTCTCTCTCTCTCTCTCTCTCTCTCTCTCTCTGTTGTCTGTGTGTGTGTGTCTGTCTCTCTCTTTGTGTCTTGCTTTTCCTCTGTCTCTCTTTGTGTACTGCAGGTAAACAGTTACTGGGTGTATGGACTCACTTTACTTCTAGTTACAAACATTCTCTGCCAGCTCGGACTGTTCACCCCCTTTTTTTAAACAGGTGCCTCAAGTTGTTAATGATTATTTCATCCGACAGGTCACTGATATATCCATTGTCTACACAGCTGTCCCGTGAGTTTTCCTCCCTTACCCTGTAGTGGTTAATGATTACTTCATCAGGCAGGTAACTGATATATCCATTGTCTACACAGCCGTCCCGTGAGTTTTCCTCCCTTACCCTGTTCCGATTTCTGTGTCCTAAAACAAAATTCGCATTGCTGCAACCAGTTATTTGCGCAAGTGCGCGCGCACTCACGTACGCACGCGCGCGCGCGCCCACACACACACACACACACACACACACACACACACACACACACACACACACACACACACACACAAGACACAACACACACACAGACACACACACACACACACACACACACACACACACACACACACACACAGAGACTGACAGACAGAGAGATAGATAGTAAGACAGATAGACAGACAGATAGACAGACAGATAGATAGATAGATAGATAGAAGAAGACAGACAGACAGACAGACAGATAGACAGACAGACAGACAGACAGACAGATAGAAGATAGATAGATAGATAGATAGATAGATAGATGTGATCCGCTTTCAATCTCTGCTCATGACAACAATCCTAAATCCCCTCCTAAAAAGCCTCTCCCTTCGTCATAGGTTACTGCTCTACTGAAGCCACGCAGCCCTGCCAGAGAATGACCCAAGGCGCTGTGTGGATTTGACAGGGACCCTGAGGACCACTGGCCATCACATGTCCCAAGTTCCAGCTGGGGATCTGCACAGGTCCAGGGCTCTGAGGGACACTGATGTCGAATCCTGCACAGTCTCCTGACGTGCCATGAGGGACCAGCTGTGTCGATCCTGCACAGTCTATGACGTGCTCATGAGGGACCAGCTGTGTGGATCCTACACAGTCTTGACGTGCTCATGAGGGACCAGCTGTGTGGATCCTCACAGTCTATGACGTGCTCATGAGGGACCAGCTGTGTCGATCCTGCACAGTCTCTGACGTGCTCATGAGGGACCAGCTGTGTCGATCCTGCACAGTCTCTGACGTGCTCATGAGGGACCAGCTGTGTCGATCCTGCACAGTCTATGACGTGCTCATGAGGGACCAGCTGTGTGGGATCCTACATCTATGACGTGCTCTGAGGACGCTGTGTGGATCTACACAGTTTGACGGGGTAGATGGGGGACAGACAGGGACAGCTGGGGACAAACAGGAAAAGATGATGACAGATAAAACAGACAGACAGACAGACAGAAGAGACAGAAAAGGAATACATGGGGGTGGAGGGAAGGACAGACAGGAAAAGATGATGACTGATATAACAAAGAGACAGACAGACAGACAAAGAACAAGAGAGAGAGAGGGGGGGAGAGGAGAGGGAGAGAGAGAGAGAGGAGAGAGAGAGAGAGGAGAGAGAGAGAGATGGAGGGGGGAACAGAAGGGGGCAGACACGAAAAGATAGTAACAGATAAAACAAAGAGGGAAGGAGAGACAGAGACAGAGGTACAAATAGGCAGACAGACAGACAGAAAGAAGGACGGACGCACAGGTACACACAAAAGACACACAAAGACGGATATACCAAACCAAGGGTCCCAGAATATTATTATACCACTCTTTACCGTTTCCACTTTATTGCTTCATTGTTATCTTCTTTACCGTTCGGTTTCCTTTTATTTCCATTTAGATCTGTTTTGTTTTGTTTTTCAAAACTCTGCCTCGTTCCCTGAGAGCGTTACGAAAGGGAAAAGATGAAGGACGATGAATTCACCTGAACAATACAAACGACATATCAAGCGAAAGGGGCAATAATCTTAATGTAAAGGGCAGACAATCGCAATGGGTCCGACACCAGCCATCGGAAATACAGCAAAACACACTCCATCTTCATGGCGTGGAATGTTAACGACTCGGAAACGAAAGCGCTCAGTATATCCCAATGGGCAAGAAGGGACAGAACAGGTATATTCGTTCTCTGCTGTCGCCATATTGACTGCAAAATGACTATGGTCATTTTTTTTTCTGACCTCGTTTATGCGTCGTACTTTTTATTTGATTGTGTGATGGTCTATCAACATGATTATTGTTTTATTTGTCAAGTCTGAGGTTACACACGGATTCTCTTTTTCTCTCTCTCTCTCTCTCTCTCCTCTCTCTCTCTCTCTCTCTCTCTCTCTCTCTCTCTCTCTCTCTCTTGCACATCCAGTCACCTTGTGTTTACAACCAGCCGTCTTCCACATAGTCTACTGCAGGTCCATCTAATATGTGATGGGATATACATCTACTGAGTGTGTGCGTGCATGATGCATCGGTGTGTCATGTTTTGCGGGGAGAGTGTACGTGTATCTTGTGTGGTGTTGTGTGTGTGTGTGTGTGCTGTGTGTGTTGTGTGTGTGTGTGTGGTGTGTGTGTGTGTGTGGTGTGTCGTGTGTTTTGTAGTGTGTTGTGTGTGTGTGTGTGTGTGTGTGTGTGTGTGTGTGTGTGTGTGTGTGTGTGTGTGTGTGTGTGTGTGTTGTGTCTGAATATACATGTGTGTGTGTGTGTGTGTGTGTGTGTGTGTGTGTGTGTGTGTGTGTGTGTGTGTGTGTTGTGTCTGAATATACAGTGTGTTGTGTGTGTGTGTGTGTGTGGTGTGTGTGTGTGTGTGTGTGTGTGTGTGTGTTGTGTGTGTGTGTGTGTGTGTGTTTGGTGTGTGTTGTGTGTTGTGTTGTGTGTGTGTGTTGTGTGTGTGTGTGTGTGTGTGTGTGTGTGTGTGTGTGTGTGTGTGTGTGTGATGTGTGTGCGTGTGTGTGTGTGTGTGTGTGTGTGTGTGTGTGTGTGTGTGTGTGTGTGTGTATGCGTAGTTTTTAATGCTGATCTTTCAAGGATTTATCGCAGGATTAGTTGCGCTCATCGAACGGATCCCTGGCTGATTCTTAGAACTGCTGGCAGATACGTTGTCTGCTTACGTGGGCGAGTCAAAGAAATTGTTGTGGTGGCTGACATTTTTTTCTTCCATGCTAAATTGAGCCCCCCACCCGACCCTTTCCCCCCAGCCCCCAGCCCCCCTCCATCGTCTCTGATTAACCAGCATTCCATCACGTCCCCTCCTCCGTTGTCTGAGGAATGCTCATGTTAGTTCCACATGAACGGAAAAAATTTAGAGGGATGGAAGAATGAGCGTTAAGTCTGAGTGGAAAAGGAAGTGAGAGGATAGTTGTGTGGGAGGGGAAGGGGGGAGGGGATCAGGGAAAATGAAGGGGGATGTGTCAATGTGATCTAGAAGGGAAAGAAGAACGAAGAAAAGTGTAAAGAAAGAAGACACACCACCAAAACACGCCATTACAAGAGGAAAAACAACAGCCAAGAAAAAGACTAAAACAAAGAAAAAGACTAAGTCTTACAGGACAAAAACAAAGCACTTGCTCCAAGCCATCTGTATGACAGAAACGAGCCGTCCTGGGAGCTTTTACCCTTCACAAAAGATTGTCCGTCGGCTCTCTCTCCCTCTGTGTGCTGCTTTGTTGGTCACCTCAATACCACGCTCCGCTCTCCGCTAGCCCCTTATGAGGGCCTGGGTGACCCTGTGGTATCCAGATGGTCCCGACACTCCCCGCGGAGTCAAACAGGAGCGTCACCACGCAGAGAGACAGGGCTGAAAATTCCGTCATGACGTACACACACACAATCTGCCATGCCACTGAAACACTGTTTATTTCAATATTCCGCATTACTAAAATACTGTTTACTTTATTATTCCTTGCTATTAAAACATTGTTTATTTCAATATTCCGCATTACTAAAATACTGTTTACTTTAATATTCCTTGCTATTAAAACACTGTTATTTTCAATATTCCGCATATTAAAATACTGTTTACTTTAATATTCCTTGCTGTTAAAACACTGATTACTTCAATATTCCTTGCTATTAAAACACTGGTTACTTCAATATTCCTTGCTATTAAAACACTGATTACTTCAATATTCCTTGCTATTAAAACACTGATTACTTCAATATTCCTTGCTATTAAAACACTGATTACTTCAATATTCCTTGCTATTAAAACACTGGTTACTTCAATATTTCTCTTGCTAAAACACTGGTTACTTCAATATTCCTACTGCTAAAACACTGGTTACTTCAATATTCCTTGCTATTAAAACACTGGTTACTTCAATATTCCTTGCTATTAAAACACTGGTTACTTCAATATTCCTTGCTATTAAAACACTGGTTACTTCAAAATGTTTCAATGCTAAAACACTGGTTATTTCAATATTCCTCACTGCTAAAACACTGGTTATTTCAAAATGTTTCACTGCTAAAACACTGGTTATTTCAATATTCCTCACTGCTAAAACACTGGTTATTTCAATATTCCTCACTGCTAAAACACTGGTCATTTCAATATTCCTCACTGTTGAAACACTGGTTATTTCAATATTCCTCATGCTAAAACACTGGTTATTTCAATATTCTTCATTCTAAAACACTGGTTATTTCAATATTCCTCATTGCTAAAACACTGGTTATTTCAATATTCCTCATTGATAAAACACTGGATATTTCAATATTCATCACTGCTAAAACACTAGTTACTTCAATATTCCTCACTGCTAAAACACTGGTTATTTCAATATTCCTCACTGCTAAAACACTGGTTACTTCAATATTCTTCACTGCTAAAACACTGGTTACTTCAATATTCCTCACTGCTAAAACACTGGTTACTTAAATATTCTTCACTGCTAAAACACTGGTTATTTCAATATTCCTCACTGCTAAAACACTGGTTACTTCAATATTCCTCACTGCTAAAACACTGGTTATTTCAATATTCCTCATCGCTAAAACACTGGTTACTTCAATATTCCCATTGCTAAAACACTGGTTACTTCAATATTCCTCACTGCTAAAACACTGGTTATTTCAATATTCCACACTGCTAAAACACTGGTTATTTCAATATTCCTCACTGCTAAAACACTGGTCATTTCAATATTCCTCATTGCTAAAACACTGGTCATTTCAATATTCCTCATTGCTAAAACACTGGTCATTTCAATATTCCTCACTGCTAAAACACTGGTTATTTCAATATTCCTCACTGCTAAAACACTGGTCATTTCAATATTCCTCATCGCTAAAACACTGGTTACTTCAATATTCCTCATTGCTAAAACACTGGTTACTTCAATATTCCTCACTGCTAAAACACTGGTTATTCAATATTCCACACTGCTAAAACACTGGTTATTCAATATTCCTCACTGCTAAAACACTGGTCATTTCAATATTCCTCATTGCTAAAACACTGGTCATTTCAATATTCCTCATTGCTAAAACACTGGTCATTTCAATATTCCTCACTGCTAAAACACTGGTTATTTCAATATTCCTCACTGCTAAAACACTGGTCATTTCAATATTCCTCACTGCTAAAACACTGGTTATTTCAATATTACTCATTGCTATCGTTCGTGCTTTTTTCTCTTTTTGTTGCTCTTTGCTCTACAAGTCAACAATTGCTCTGTGTGTGTGTGTGTGTGTGTGTGTGTGTGTGTGTGTGTGTGTGTGTGTGTGTGTGTGTGTGTGTGTGTGTGTGTGTGTTGTGCGTGCCTGCGTGCGTGCCTGCGTGCCTGCGTGCGTGTGTGTGTGTGTGTGTGTGTGTGTGTGTGTGTGTGTGTGTGTGTGTGTGTGTGTTCGCCTTACTTCTAGCCCCCAAATTTTTCCGTCAGCATCGACTGTTCACCCTTTTTAACAGCTGCCTCAAGCATTTAATGATTGTTTTATCAGTCAGATGTCTGATATTTCCCGTAGTATAAACAGTCATCCAGTGATTGCTCCTCCAGTACACTATTCTGAACGTTCTTTCTGTCCCCAGACATAACTGCCTCCTTTCGGCCAGTTACTTGCACAGAAATAAACAGAAGTCATCGTAAAGTCGTAACCAACCACAATATAGTTTGGTCCCCATTCCATTCTCAGAGATGTTGAAAGATTTTGATCAGTTTCTTTCTGTTCTCAGTTCATAAATCACAGCTTTAAAATCTGGATCTTTTGTATTTTTGTACTTGCTGGAATTTGTTTTTCTTCATTCTACTGCTCTTCAGAACTATTTCGAGTTTCCAATCTGCCTTTGCTATTCCTAATTTTGGAAAGGCTTGTTCCACAGCAACTTGATGCGTTCTTAAACTCACACAGTCTGTTTCTGGCTTTGTAGTCTTCATGGCATCCTGCCCGTAGAACTGAAGCAATTCTCTCGAAGATTCCGAATGAGCTCTTGAGAGCAGTTGACAATGATGATGTCCTCACACTCCTTGACATTTCTGCGGCTTTGGGAATGATCGATCCAGGTGTTTTTACTGAAAGATCCAGTCTCTGACACTGCTTTGTATGCCTTCAGCCATGCCTCTCTGATAGAACCCAGACTGTGGCCTTGGACTATTTCAATTCTTATCCTAACTTTGTTCCTTTGGCGTTCTTCAAAGCTCTGTTCCTGCTCGTATTCTCTTTGTCCTGTCACAAAACCCTTCTCATCCTTCGTTGATTCCTGTTCTTTGATCAGTCATTCTCTTGCTGATGACACATCTCACGTCTTCCCAGTCATCCAAGTACCTTCTGACATTCTGCCCATACAGACCATCATCTAAGCACCATAGTTTTGCAGACAGACAGAGAGACAGGCAGATAAACAGACAGACAGACAAACAGACAGACAGACAGACATCCTATGTGTGCATTGCACATTCGTTAATTTTGCAAGTATACGTGTATGCAGTTGCTTGAGCACCCACATCTGACCGTCTTCGTGGAGGCGATGAAGCATGTTGGTACGGGCAACGCACGTGACCTCTGTGTCACAGGTTCCAGCTCAAAGCCATTTGTCTTCAGTCCCTCTGGAGCCCCTCCTGCCGGCCATGTTTACACGGACAGCACCAGGTCCTACAGCAGCTGCCTTGTAGTGTTAGGCAAGGAGGGGGTTTGGGGGAGGATGACTGGTCTACGCACGTGGGCGTTGAGTGTGTTGAGTGGCTATTGCTGTTGTGGCGAAGTTTGCACTCCCATGAGAACAAGATCCCTTCCATCCCCCATCGCATCCCCCTATTCACCCACACACTTCTGTCCCTTTTGTATTCAGCCATTCCCCTTCTCATTTGTTTTTGCCAAACAATAGTATTACAGCTTAATGTAAGAGGATGAAGGTAGAAGGTGAGGGTAGGAGGTAGGCGGGGGAGGGGGGACGGGGGGGGGGAGGGAGTAGAGGGGCAGTTTCGGGGGGAAGTGGGAGTAGAATGAAGAGGGAGAATGAGAAGTGAAACTCCATCCAGACATGAATCATGAGAAGTTAATGAAGAAAGCCATGACAAAATGTTTAACAGAAAATGCAGAAAAATGGAATAAATAACAGTCTTATGCTTTGTCTCTAAAGTTCTGTATGTAGCAGCATATGTTAGTTTGTCGGCGGGTGGAGGGAAGAGGTTGAGGTAAAAAATCAGAGGAGAGAGAGAAAGGGGGGGGGGGAGAGAGAAAGGGGGGAGAGAGGGTAGGGATGTAAGACAACGACATAAAAACACTGGTATCGAGATAGGCTAATCAACAGACAGACAGTGTAGGGATGAAAATAGTGTAGGGATTAAAGATAGACAGACAGTGTAGATGAAAATAGACAGATAGTGTAGGATGAAAATAGACAGACAGTGTAGATGAAAATAGACAGACAGTGTAGGATGAAAATAGACAGACAGAGTAGGTGAAAATAGACGGATAGTGTAGGATGAAAATAGACAGACAGAGTAGGTGAAAATAGACAGATAGTGTAGGATGAAAATAGACAGACAGAGTAGGTGAAAATAGACAGATAGTGTAGGATGAAAATAGACAGACAGAGTAGGTGAAAATAGACAGATAGTGTAGGATGAAAATAGACACAGAAACACGAAGGACACAGGGCGACTCATAAAGGAAAGAGGGGCACAAAAAGAAGAACAGAGACATACTGACAGACACAGAGAAGAGGGAATGGGTGGAACAGAGAAATACTGACAGACACAGAGAAGAGGGAATGGGTGGAACAGAGAAATACTGACAGACACAGAGAAGAGGGAATGGGTGGAACAGAGAAATACTGACAGACACAGAGAAGAGGGAATGGGTGGAACAGAGACATACTGACAGACACAGAGAAGAGGGAATGGGTGGAAAGCAGAATATGACGAAAGAGGGAATGGTGGAACAGAATACTGACAGACACAGAGAAGAGGGAATGGGTGGAACAGAGAATACTGACAGACACAGAGAAGAGGGAATGGGTGGAACAGAGACATACTGACAGACACAGAGAAGAGGGAATGGGTGGAACAGAGACATACTGACAGACACAGAGAGGAGGGAATGGGTGGAACAGAGAAATACTGACAGACACAGAGAGAGGGAATGGAGTGGGAACAGAGAAATACTGACAGACACAGAGAAGAGGGAATGGGTGGAACAGAGACAATACTGACAGACACAGAGAGGAGGGAATGGGTGGAACAGAGAATACTGACAGACACAGAGAAGAGGGAATGGGTGGAACAGAGACATACTGACAGACACAGAGAAGAGGGAATGGGTGGAACAGAGACATACTGACAGACACAGAGAAGAGGGAATGGGTGGAACAGAGACATACTGACAGACACAGAGAGAGGGAATGGAGTGGAACAGAGACATACTGACAGACACAGAGAAGAGGGAATGGGTGGAACAGAGAAATACTGACAGACACAGAGAAGAGGGAATGGGTGGGAACAGAGAAATACTGACAGACACAGAGAAGAGGGAATGGGTGGAACAGAGAAATACTGACAGACACAGAGAAGAGGGAATGGGTGGAACAGAGACATACTGACAGACACAGAGAAGAGGGAATGGGTGGAACAGAGACATACTGACAGACACAGAAGAAGAAGGAGGAATGGGTGGAACAGAGACATACTGACAGACACAGAGAGAGAGGAATGGGTGGAACAGAGAATACTGACAGACACAGAGAAGAGGGAATGGGTGGAACAGAGAAATACTGACAGACACAGAGAAGAGGGAATGGGTGGAACAGAGACATACTGACAGACACAGAGAAGAGGGAATGGGTGGAACAGAGAATACTGACAGACACAGAGAAGAGGGAATGGGTGGAACAGAGAATACTGACAGACACAGAGAAGAGGGAATGGGTGGAACAGAGACATACTGACAGACACAGAGAAGAGGGAATGGGTGGAACAGAGAAATACTGACAGACACAGAGAAGAGGGAATGGGTGGAACAGAGAATACTGACAGACACAGAGAAGAGGGAATGGGTGGAACAGAGAAATACTGACAGACACAGAGAAGAGGGAATGGGTGGAACAGAGAATACTGACAGACACAGAGAAGAGGGAATGGGTGGAACAGAGAAATACTGACAGACACAGAGAAGAGGGAATGGGTGGAACAGAGAGAAATACTGACAGACACAGAGAAGAGGGAATGGGTGGAACAGAGAAATACTGACAGACACAGAGAAGAGGGAATGGGTGGAACAGAGACATACTGACAGACACAGAGAATGAGGGAATGGGGTGGAGAACAGAGACATACTGACAGACACAGAGAGGAGGGAATGAGTGGAACAGAGAAATACTGACAGACACAGAGAAGAGGGAATGGGTGGAACAGAGAAATACTGACAGACACAGAGAAGAGGGAATGGGTGGAACAGAGAAATACTGACAGACACAGAGAAGAGGGAATGGAGTGGAACAGAGAAATACTGACAGACACAGAGAAGAGGGAATGGGTGGAACAGAGAAATACTGACAGACACAGAGAAGAGGGAATGGGTGGAACAGAGAAATACTGACAGACACAGAGAAGAGGGAATGGGTGGAACAGAGAAATACTGACAGACACAGAGAAGAGGGAATGGTGGAACAGAGAATATGACAGACACAGAGAAGAGGGAATGGTGAACAGAGAAATACTGACAGACACAGAGAAGAGGGAATGGGTGGAACAGAGAAATACTGACAGACACGAGAGAGAAAGAGGGAATGGGTGTGAACAGAGAAATACTGACAGACACAGAGAAGAGGGAATGGGGACAGGAATATGACAACAGGAAGAGGGAATGGGTGGAACAGAGAAATACTGACAGACACAGAGAAGAGGGAATGGGTGGAACAGAGAATACTGACAGACACAGAGAAGAGGGAATGGTGGAACAGAGAAATACTGACAGACACAGAGAAGAGGGAATGGGTGGAACAGAGAAATACTGACAGACACAGAGAAGAGGGAATGGGTGGAACAGAGAAATACTGACAGACACAGAGAAGAGGGAATGGGTGGGAACAGAGAACATACTGACAGACACAGAGAAGAGGGAATGGGTGGAACAGAGAAATACTGACAGACACAGAGAAGAGGGAATGGGTGGAACAGAGACATACTGACAGACACAGAGAAGAGGGAATGGGTGGAACAGAGACATACTGACAGACACAGAGAAGAGGGAATGGGTGGGAACAGAGAAATACTGACAGACACAGAGAAGAGGGAATGGGTGGAACAGAGACATACTGACAGACACAGAGAAGAGGGAATGGGTGGGAACAGAGAAATACTGACAGACACAGAGAAGAGGGAATGAGTGGGAACAGAGAAATACTGACAGACACAGAGAAGAGGGAATGAGTGGGAACAGAGAAATACTGACAGACACAGAGAAGAGGGAATGGGTGGAACAGAGAAATACTGACAGACACAGAGAAGAGGGAATGGGTGGAACAGAGACATACTGACAGACACAGAGAAGAGGGAATGGGTGGAACAGAGACATACTGACAGACACAGAGAAGAGGGAATGGGTGGAACAGAGAAATACTGACAGACACAGAGAGGAATGAAAGAGGGAATGAGTGGGAACGTAAAAATAATCCAATGCCACACCTATCAGCACCCCCTTCATTTGAAATCAAAATAATCCAATGCCACACCTATCAGCACCCCCTTCATTTGAAATAGGAATATAGGTTTCTGGATTCTGGTTTCGACATTAGAAAAGTGTTTAGACTCAGAATCAAAAACTTACTTTGAGAATATTTCGACAGGGTCGCCCTGTCTTCTTCAGCTCACTGTTGCTGTTGTGGCAGCGAGGCCTGGTGGGGCGGCTGTTGTGTGGGGTGAATAGTTGTCAAGATCTGATTGTAGATGGGGGGAAGTTCGAAACCTTGATCTCTGTTCAGGCTGGGGCGTCTAGTCTTGATTTCGATGGCTTCTTTAACTTTTCTTTTTGTGAGGAAGGGCTCTGTAGATAAGATCTTGGTTTCTTGGGGGCTGAAACTGTGGTCTGTGGCTTGTAGGTGTTCGTGTATGGCTGAAGTAGATCGGTTTTGGTGTTCCTGTAGACGGGTGATGAGTGGTCTTGCTGTCTCGCCAATGTAGGTATTGGCACAGTCTTGACACCCTACCTGGTACACTACACCACACCGCTTGAGGGGGTCCGTTTTGTCTTTGACATGGGTCAGTTGCTGGCGTAGGGAATTGGCGGGTTTATGGAACACTTTGCATCCATGTTGTTGGAAGGTCCTGGTCAGACGCTCTGAAACTCCTTTAATGTAAGGGATCCCCACTTTCACACTATCCGTATCTGTAGAAGAAGGGTAGGGAACTCGAGGGTTGTCCCACATCCATGCAGGGTATCTAATGGATACATTGGCGAGACAGCAAGACCACTCATCACCCGTCTACAGGACAACTATTCACCCCACACAACAGCC